>JAMYXO010001959.1:15000-26286 GCA_033310375.1 Conus canariensis
CTCATGCAAAGTTATCAAGAACTCTCATCCTCGTATCAGCCCAACGCGTATCCTGCACCTTATAAAGATAATGCAAAAGAAGAGAAAGAAAAACAGAAGCTGAAGGAAATTCTAAAAACATAGTCACATATTGTTTCAACATGGCCAACAAAGTTAGCAATAGACAAATTCAGGGGGACTGTTGTTGGACAGATATGGTGGCGCCCTCTCGGGCGAGAGCTCACTTGCGCCAGCTCGGCAACTAAGCAATTTTTGTCGTCAGTAGGGGATTTAGTAGGTGGTGTCCTGCGTATGTTGGATCAAAACAGGCACCACTGAACACCAATGACATGACTCGGCGGCAGTGCAGTGTCTCCTCTGGTGGGTTGCCTCTTGATGACTTGACATCGACTGCTTTCTGTGCATTGCCGGTGTCAGGGCTGTGGCGTGATGGACCAGTCTGTGGTTGTGGACGGGGGTGGGGGTGGGGGGGTGGGGGGATCAGAATGAGCGGCGTGGGTGCAATACCACAGAGGTGGCACAGAAGATGGGACAATTAGCAATAGACAGAATACAAGAAAAAGATGATACTAAAATGAAGCACAAGAGGAAAAGACGAATGAAGGGAAACAGGACAGAGAGAACAGCAACAACAACAACACAACAACAATAGCAGCATTGACAACAATGCAGACACAGATGGATAAGACAGATTTCTGGACTATACAGACTTGTCCTTTGCTAGCCCTAAGAGGGCTCCAGAGAACCACATGAATTAAGCGGATGTTGTCACGATATTGTCAGTAATACCTCACTAACCCCATCACAGGGTTATCAGATAGATGAGGTGAGATGATGAAGTAAGGATACAGAAGAAACAGCAGCAACATAGAATTAAATATCAAAAGCAGAAAAAAGGAACAATAAATCAGAGACAGACAGACAGACAGACAGAGAGACTGAAAGACAGATGGATGGACAGACAGACAGAGTATATGGGGTGGAAAAAAACTTTGCGTTGCATATTTTCTATTGCTGTTAACAGAACCTATAGTTACGAATACTGTTTTACAAGAACACTTAGAATTAAAATGCTGTTAAATCGGACATTGATGACTCAGATAAAAATTTGTAGATTTTGTTGTCGCTATTGATATTGTTATCTATTTGTTTGCGTCTTTGGTCATAGTTCTGACTGTATCTAACAATTTGAACTCTCAACAGGCGATGTTAGGAAAGAGAAATGGGGTTAGAGAAGGAATGACAAAGAAACTAGTGAGAACGACTGATTGTGAGAGATGTGGAGGAAGGAGACGGGCATTTGGCTATATGCCATCCATGATGTTTACTACATACAAAACACAGGCTACTTATTATGTTAACATCTACTTGAAATGCTGTTTTTGTCATGGACTTTGAAGTTCGTAATGATTCACTAATTCAATCATCATATTGCAGTTTTGGGGCCAGGTTTACATTGCAGACGGGCTCCAAATTCCGGTTGAAATAAGCTTAGTCACACGCTGTTTATTTGAGACGTGAAAGTGTAAAAGAAGGATGGGAGGGGTGACTAATGCAGTAGGTTTACTGTGCTTCAAAAGCAGTAAAAGTGGAAAAAGGTGCTCATACGCTCATGCAAACATGTGCGTGTGCATGTGCATACACATGTCTGGGCACGTGTGTGCAAACACACAGACACATACAAGTACACGCTGGGAGCAGGAATAGCTCAGTGGTAGAGCGCCGGACTCGTAATCTTGGTGATCCTGGGGTTGCGGGTTCGAATCTCCGCCAGGCCTTTTCGGTACAGGGGGATTTTTCCCTCGGAGTTGACATTGGTTCTGACTCCATTTCCCTTACAGTCCTTCGAATGAGACTATAAACCGAGGTTTCATGTGTGAACGCACGCATAACATCTTGCACACACATAAAATCCCATCACCAACTTTCAGAAGAGAAGGCCAGTTTGGCCATTGGTATGGATGACACGTTACACATGGCATGCATCCTGCGTGAGAAATGGAAAGAATGAAGGAAGTAAGGACACTGAGTGAACGATATTGACTGGATGACACGGGAAACGACTGAATGAAGCGCCAGCTGGCAGTTCTTCAGTCGGCTCTACCCAGGTAGGCAGCCCGTTGTGTAAACGAGTGTTGATTGTAAAGCGCTTACAGCTTGGTCTCTTGCCGAGGATAGATGCTGTATAAGTATTCATGATAATAATAATGTAATGTAAAAGGATATTTATAAAGCGCTTTACCTCGCGAGAGCCCAAAGCGCATATTACAGAAAAACATGATAAAATTACAATTCTAATTCAAAGCGCGCGCGCGTGCGCGCGCGCGCACACACACACACACACACACACACACACACACACACACACACACACACACACACACAAAACACACACACACACAAACACACGCACACGCACGCGCGCGCGCGCACACACACACACACACACACACACACACACACACACACACACACACACACACACAGCCGAAAAAAAACCCTCACACACGCAGACAGACAGACGAGGGCGCTCAACATCAGCAAACACGCGCACAGTGGTGAGTGGATATCATTAGTCAATCCGAGGGAAAATATCTGTCTTTAGGGAGGTTTTAAAAGTCTCTAAAGAGTCCGTGTTACGCAGAGAAGAAGGGAGACTATTCCACAGGGCAGGCGCCTGGTAAGAGAAAGATCGTTGGCCTGAAGTTTTCAGGCGAGCGGAGGGAAGCCGAAGCAGGCGAGAATCGGTGGATGAGCGTAAGCTGCGAGACGGAACATAGAGATGGAGGAGGTCAGAGAGGTAGGAGGGAGCCAGATTATTCAGTGATTTGAAAACCAGGAGGAGAACTTTAAAGTCAATGCGAGACTGAACTGGGAGCCAGTGTAAGGATGACAGAATTGGTGATATGTGATCAGATCTAGAGGAGCGGGAGATCAGGCGGGCGTCATTGTTCTGAACTTTTTGAAGTTTAGAGATGAGTGTTAAGGGACAACCGGCAAGGAGGGAGTTACAATAGTCGAGCCGAGACAGGACAAAAGCACAGATTAGAGTCTTCAGGGCATTTTGAGTGAGGAAGCGGCGAACTGAGCTAATTCTACGAAGTTCAAGGTAGCAGGACTTGCACACATTAGAGATATGTTGTTTGAAAGAGAGAGTTTGGTCGAGTGTAACGCCGAGGTTACAAACAGACACTGATAGCTTTATCTCGTTTCCATCAACGTTTATAGAACTAGGGAGAGAATGAGTTCTAATAGTGTGTTTTGAAGCAATGAGGATTATTTCAGTTTTGTCTGCGTTAAGTTGCAGTTTGTTATTGTGCATCCATAATAATAATGATAATAATACGCGCATGCACACGCATATGCCCACAGGCACACGCGCGCACCACGTTGTAATGCATGCTGTCGTGTTTCTAAACCTTTAAGAACCCTGCTTCATCATTGAACAGGAAAGAAGTTTGCTTACGTTTCCATTCCACAGCTGCCTGCCTCTGTTCTTACACAGACACACATACACACAGACTCTCTCTCTCACACACACACACACACACACACACACACACACACACACACACACACACACACACGGGTGCATGCACACTCACATCAAAGCTCTATCAGACAGTGTCTGTTTGAATATAAGGAGAAGAGAGCTGGAATGGGAGATGGGCGATGTGGAGGGGGCACTACTCTGAACTTTGTTTTGCCCGGGGTAGAGTTCCGGCCAGCCTCACAAACGTGAAAAGACGCTTGGTAACAAAGGCCTTGGACGGAAAGGCCACCTGCCACTTCAGTCCCATCCTCAAACACTCGCTATGATGCGTTTCTCAGATATCCGTCTAGCGGAACAAATTTTGTTGTGAACAGTCTGTCTTCTTCGTGGAGAAGCATGGGAACGGCCTCAGAGGGATCGTGTCGATGGTTGCACAACTGGGACTAAAAGCTGTGGCTGCTGATGAAGGCACTAGAGGCGTGAAAAGGCTGCAAATGGGGCAGTGTACCTCAGCTGTAATTCAGCATCAGGATAAAAGAAAACTAGTCCAGCAAGAAGACGATGAAAGGGTATAGACTGGAAGGTGAGATAAAGGGGGAGGTGTGTAGAAGAAAAAAAATGTTGGGGGGGGAGAAGGCTGAGATAAAGGGGGGGGTGTAGAAGAAGAAAGAATGTTGGGGGATGGCATGGAGGGATAGGTCGGGGAGAGAAGGAGAGAGAGAGCAAGGAGTCACATACACAGCATGACAACTTCCCAACAAGTAGTTAGAGAATGCGTCTATACAATTATTATGTGCTCACGTAAAATTGTCAGTAACTGTAAGCAAGCTACCATCTCAACACAAACAACTGAAACAGGGTGATTACAAGGACTGATTGTGCTAAAACATCAGTCAGACAATGGCTTTAATTGGTCCTTTTTTATTTGGTAAACTACGAATAGAAAAGAGCATTCATCCACTATGTATGTCTCGCTTTTCATACGTTTTCATTAAAAGTTCGTAGGAATGGTAGTTGACATGAAATTTGATTTAAATGTTATGGGTACATGCTGTGTTTCCTTTACTTTTGTATAAATACATAATGCGATTTTTTATGAATATAAAAGATCCAGAAGTTTTGGTAAATTCACCTTCTATATGATTCAAGGTTACATTCATTCCATAAACAAAATCTTAATGTTTTTCGTGACTGCTGCATAAGTATTAAAAGTAGGTTCTGGTATTACAATATTCTATGGATGCTGAATAATTACTGTCTCCTTTATAAACGTGTGCAATGCAACTAGTGTTTTTAAGATTTTAGTATTTTTCTTTTTTAAATGTCAGACAAGCATATCCAAGTGTACAAGTGCCAAATGAAAAAAATAAAAATAGTGGTCTTTCCAATGGCTTTGTGGGGTTAACTTTGCTGTAAAATGGTTTCTATTCTTGAAACACAACTTTTTCTGGTAACATTTTGGTTATCATGCTTAGTGAAATCCATTGGTTCGTAAATTCTGTCTTTTCAGCACACTATAAGCGTTCAGCTTGATGCTGCTCACTTTGTATTGTGATTAAAGATTGGTTTAAACCAAATTCTGCCTGTTCAACTGTTGGACATACGTATTTCATCACTGGAGTCCATCAACATTGCGTGAATTCTAGCCTTCTCCACACAGTTCATTTATAATGCATGCATGTGACTGTATGCATCCAAGAATCCAACAGCCCACACCCCCTCGCATAGTCTTTTTTTTCTGGTATTTTCACTCTTAGTCAGTCTATTCCCTTGATTCCACCCACATTTTTAATCCTTGACATTGTTTCAAACTGAGTAGGAAATGATGACATCCAGTTGATAGTACGCAGGTTGGCACACATCAGACAAAAAACGCACATCATTCAGCTTATCACACGGAAGAGCATGAATGACCACCCACCTCATTACCCCCACCCTTCCTTCCCCTGCCCCTTCTCGCTGCCCCTCCCCCACTGCCAGTCCTCTCCCCCTCCTCCCCCTTCCTTCTAACCCCCCTCCCCCTTCACACCCCAACCACTACCCCATCCGTCTTCTACACACAGAATGTGTTTACAGATGACACAAGAAATGTATCCTGTCCCAGTTGTACACCACCATTCATAGTCATATTTTTTGGCATTAAAAAAAATGGGCAAGAAAAACAGAATTATTTTCTTTCACGGCAGCACCTCGACTGGCACTTGATAAGATATGTTATGTCATTTATTATCTCCCCGCACCAAACGTTGCACAACGATTCGTCTGTAACAAACGAATGCACAGTGAAGGATGGCGCCTCAGTCTGCAAGGAGAATAGCCAATAAACACCCGAAACAGACAGCAACCAGTCAATAAACACGATGCATGTGCTTTCTTTTTTGTCATGTTGCCCCAAAGGGGCGAGGGAGGGAGACGAGGGGGAGGGAAGAGGCGGGAGTGGGAAATGGAAGGGTGGGGGTGGGGGGGGGATACACAATGAAAACACGATTGCTGTTATGACATCACTATGATGAAAAAAAAATCATTTCTTCTACTTCTTGTCCTTTCTTTCTCTTCAGTTTGTTCTTCCTTTGTGTATATTTCATTTATCTTCTTTTCATCTTTCTCTCTACAACATATTCGTTGTTTTCTTCTTTCCTTTGTTTCTTCGTCTACTTGTCCTTTTCCCCCATTTCTTCTTTCTCTGTGTTCATTGATTCGAAACCATGCATATACTTCTTCATGCAAACGAGATTGCTTGTGCCTGGCCGCTTTTAGCCCCCCCCCCCCTCTCTCTCTCTCTCTCTCTCTCTCTCTCTCTCTCTCTCTCTCTCTCTGTCTGTCTGTCTGTCTCTCTCAAATTATGAAAGGGCGTTCAACTGTGGTAAGTTTATTATACCTTCTTTTGCACAGATACAAAATAGTTTTTCTATAAACGTAAATTTCTGGTTGCTTTCATAGACTTTGAAACAGCGTTTGATTCTGTAATCACAAGTTTCTCTTTATCATACTAAAGAAAATGACATTTAAGCTAAAGTTTATAAATACATTAGAAATATGTAAAATATGGAAAAAATTTGGATTTTCTGTGTGTAATTGATTGGCGAACTATGAACATTTCATGACAGGGGTTGAGCAGGAAGATGTTTTCAGCTCTATCTTATTTTCTTTGATAACCAGTTAGCAGTTGAAGTCATTAGCAATGGCATACATGAAGGCTTACTTTCAGTTAATACTTTTGAGCAATTAATACTTCTCCTAGCGAATTGCTGTAAACTGTATCTTCGTCAATGTTTACAAACATTTGAGATTGTTATTGTCTGCACATTTTAGAGTTTTTTTGTGTATGCAAAGACCTTGCTGTTAAGGAAAAACCAACTTAAATTTGTATCATGAAAAAGTTATGTGACCTCAATAACACTTTTTGTTTACAATTGATAAGCTTGTTTGACTCTAAAGTAAAAACAATGGTTGGTATGGGTCGAAGTTATGACATCAAGTGAAACTGCAAATAATTGTGATTCAATTCAAGTTATTGCCGTGAAGAACTTTTGGGTGTGGACAAACACACTGCGAATGACTTCAATTGTGGTAATACAAAGTGATATACAGAATACCTTATTTATGTGCATATATGTATTTGTTGTGTGTTGAAATGAATACAAATGGATAACAGCAGAATATTTAACTACGACTATGCTGTATTGTTTGATTTAAATGATAGACCTGAAAAAAATGGCCAACTAAGATACACATTTGTTTGCTTGACTATCGACACGGATGTATTTGGTTTACACAGATACTGGCAATGTTGCTGATTTGATTTTATTTCCAAACTTCTATCTGTACAGATGAGGTTTTTCAATAGGTACAATTTGATTACGCAAAAAAGCGAAAATTAGATGAATATTTATTTTGCTCTTTGCAGCCCAGCTCTCGAGACCATTTATGAAATTATTAATCCTTTTAAATACTATAGACAGCTTTTATTATTCAAATTTTCGTTACTGATATCATATCATCAACTTATACTTAAGTTGTTCCAAATCTCTCATGTTTTTATACAAAGCATTTAAACTTTGAACAGTATTTCGTCATAAAGAATACAAAAAATGCAGTACGTTCTGACCCACTACATGTTTTGCATTCTTGTTTCAGCTTTTTGGTTTTGAAACTGCATCCAAATCTCTTTTTCCATCTTTAATCAGCCATTTTTTCGTTTCTATGCGCCTTTTATATTTCACACTCCAGTACCCTTTACCTTGCTTGGTATGATCCATTTTCAATCAAACAGAAATCCTAGATGACGTACATAGGGCCATATAGTTTCCCATGTTATTTTCACAGATACATTGTGAAAAAAAAGAATGGGCTACTGTTGAAAGCCTTCATTTACTGCCATCAATGAATTTCATTATCTTATCTTTTTGTTCCAGAAAACCAGAAGAAGGAGAAATAAAAGAAAAATCAAGAGTGAGGCAAACGGAATGAGAGAGGAGAGCTAGGAAATAATATGACAAAATGGTTGAAAAGAGGAAAACAGCATTGCAAACAGTATGAAGCAATAAATAGGGAGGAAGCTTACAATAGTAAAGAAGAAGAAAGGAGGAGGAGGAGGAGAGGAGGAGGAGGAGAACAACAAGAACAAGAACAAGAAAAAAAATGAAAAAGAAGAAGACAAAATGTGAAGGATAATAAACATGCGAAAGATGGCGAGATAGATCTGGAGAGAACAAAAAGAAATAGAGAGGCTCAACACGACGACGGAACAAAAAGGAGCAAAGAAGTACAAACCAATTTCAGTGGAGAAGTTCAGCTCTCAGTCCAGTTTTCTAGCCGAGTGCCTCTGCCATAGATGTCCACGCATGAATGCCCCTCATTCCTCAGACACACTGAGCGTGTCGTATCGCGCCAGATCCATTTTCCTTATTTCTCCGCTTACTTTCTTTGTTTTATTTTCTTGATGCTCAAGGCCTTTCACCTCCCTCTTTGCTGCAGGAGATGCATGTGTCAAATACGTCATCCCCCTTTATCCACTCTCACCACTACCACCACCACCACTAACTTCTTCCCCTTCCATCTCTCTCTCTCTCTCTCTCTCTCTCTCTCTCTCTCTCTCTCTCTCTCTCTCTTGTGTCTCTTCTCCACCTCACTCTCTGTCTTCCATGTCCTGTCCCCAGGATTCCAGTTTGTCTCCTACAGTGCTAATTTATGTAATGGAACTGTGTGGCATTCTTGCTGTAACCATATTCTTTACAGATAAATTAAGGGTGGAAATTCGAGCGTTAGGAGCCCTCCAACCACGTCCCTCAAATGGATAGTCTCTTAGGACCTTGACCCAAACTCACCTCAGTCAAGGATATGGACATAGGGTAATTCGAATCTGAGGTCATAATGAAGACAGGGTTTGAAAGATCATAGAATGTGAATCTCCCCACCCCCTTCCCAAGATTCACTTCCCTCCACCTCTAAATGTATCCTTTTGAATAATGTCGTGTAGTTTCCAAAACTGTCTGAAAATACATTATGGGAGAGATGCCACTGTAAGCTTCCCTTCCAGTAGAAAGAAATTGTAAGTAGAGCTGGACATCAGGAAGCGTTCAGAGAAAAAGCCCATTCCTCCCCTCATATAAGTGTTTTGGACCTTAACTTCTTACTGTCTGTTGCAAACTGAGGCAACGCAGGCGGAAATCGTAATCAATCCAAAAAATAAGTGTTGAAATAACTCTGCCAAACTACATGGACAAACGAATCACAAGAGAAATTGAGAAATCCAAGCCTTATGAAGTTCACTTTGTTCTTTCTCGACCAGATCCAGCTGGAACTGTTTTCAACTGCTTCTACCATTGCCCTGGTGATTTGTTTGTCCATGTAGTTTGGGGTAGTAATGTTAACACGTTTTTTAAATTTTTTACAGTCTGACTGGGCAGACCTGCATCCAGTTCATAATTCCTGGATGCCTCCCTGGATGCCCTTCTTCTATCATCTTTCTTTTTAGCCCTGGTAAGCAGGATTCAAACCGCCATCTTCTGAATGGTCAGTCACCAGGATTCAAACCTGCATCTTCTGAATGGTCAGTCACCTCAGGGTCCTGGTCAGCTTGTGGCAAATGTATTAAACACTTAGATACACTGTTATCAATTGAGAAATTCAAGCCTAATGAAATTCGCTTTTGTTCTTCCTCGACCAGATCCAGCTGGAATTCTTTTCAACAGCTTGTACCATTGCCCTTACAGCTCTGACCTTCTCTTTGTCAGGAATTGAGAGCTGCTTTATGAGGTCATAGGCAGATGTGCCTTAAAACTCTCTTGCTCCAGCCTCCATTGCAAGAACTTCAGCCTGGAAGCTAAGTTCCTCAAGCAGTTGGCTAGTCTTAAAGGCGAGTGCTTCTTCCATTCTGCTTTCATATGGTTCAGCGAGTTAATCATAATTTGTTTGAAAAGTTATGGATAATGCACAGCCAAAAAACGTGGACAAACGAATCAATAGACAAAACACGCCGCGTTTCGACCTCTTAGGTCTTCTTCAGGCAAGATATACAACACTCAGGACAACAAAAATAGGCGTTCAACGCCTATCTTGCACCGAATTGGATGAAGAGAAGTGACTGCTCGTTCATTTTTGTTATCCTGGGTGTTGTGTAGCTAGCTGATGAGATGAGGCTACAGAAAAAGCTGCAGCAATGAAAAACAGAATATTCAGAGAGCAGAAACTGAAAAGGATAAAATATGAGTGAGAGAGAGAGAGATAGAGATAGAGAGAGACAGAGACAGAGACAGAGAGACAGAGAGACAGAGAGAGAGAGAGAGACAGACAGACAGACAGACAGACAGGCAATATAATGGATGGATTAGTAACGGCACTAGTCTTGAATACTACTCTCTTCCTTTCCAAGGAGCATCGGGGTTGTCTCAGACATCCTGTTGGTGATTGCATCAGTAATGAACGCTACTGCTGGTGAACAAGAAGAAGAAAAAGGGTAGAGAGCAGGGCTGTGAGATGGCATTCCAACACTGCTGTAATCTGGCATTCATTAGGAGGACAAGACAACTTTTAAGAGAACTGGTAAGCAGGGAAACTGAAATGGAAGAGATGGGAGGGTGAGGTTAAAAAAAAATGGAGAAGAGAAAAAGGGGTTGGCAGAAGAGAGGGTGAGAGTTGGCAGACAGCTGGAATTTAGGCTGATCCAATATCAGACTTAGCGTCTTACAGCTTCGCATAAAGGGTTTTAAGAGGACACCTACTGTGCCTCTATCTATCATGAAATCAGGAAAGCTAAGGCAATTGTCAGGAAATCTAAGCCACTTATCACTCAGCACCTTTTCTGGTCACCAGTAAGACAGTAAGTATGAAAGAAGAAAAACAAGAGGTGAAATAATCATTAGAAAATACAATAGTTACAATTTTTCAACGATAGCGACAACGTTCACATTGGACAGACTACAAGAGGAGAGAGGGAAATGAAACAAAAGAGGAAAACAAGAATGGAAAAAGAACAGGTGGAGAGAACACGCAACAGCAACAAGAATAACAGCAACATTGATAACGATGTAGGCACAGATGGATGGAACGGTGTCAAGACCTGATAGTCCTGTCTTTTGCCAGCTCTGAGAACCACATAGATAGGGAGATGTTGTCAGGATGTCATCAGTGAAGCCTCACCACGCATATCATAGGGTTATCAGACAAATGAGGTGAGATATGCATATCATAGGTTATCAGACAAATGAGGTGAGATGATGATTTAAACAGGAAAAAGCCCCCACCATGCATATTATAGGGGTTTTCAACAAATGAGGTGAGATTAGCATTTT
>JAMYXO010001960.1:5000-17500 GCA_033310375.1 Conus canariensis
GCGCGCATGCATGCCTCTGTGCGCGCGTGCGTGTGTGTGTCTGTGTTGCCTTCCACCGGGATTCAAACCTACATGTGTGTGTGTGTGTGTGTGTGTGAGAGAGGAGAGAGAGAGAGAGAGAGAGAGAGAGAGAGAGAGAGAGAGAGAGAGAGAGAGAGAGAGAGAGCCTCCCTGATCAATCAGGACAGCTAGTTTCTGAGTCATTCGGTGGAAGGGGGTCAGAGATTTGGCATTTAGCATTCTCATGGAGCTCAGCATCCTTGCAGGGCTACGTTTATTTGGCACGAGTCCTACCTGACCCACATGGCTAGTAACAGACCCGTGTGTCACCCCCTTTACATCACAACCTTTCCTTCGTGGAGCTGTGTGGTCGGTGGAGGAAGGGAGGGTGGGTGGGGAACTTGGTTCTGCGTGAAGCAGGAACTCCCAAATGTCAGCACAGAGCTTGTACTGGTCGGTTGGAAGATGTTGGACTTGAGCATAGAGGGTCGTCTGGAGAGAGAGAGAGAGAGAGAGAAACTTGATTGCGTATCATTGCAGTCTTATCTGCCTTGCCATCGTGAATGACTTCCAGCACAACGATGATCGTCTTGGTGTAGGTGCGCCTCCGTCGTTTGCACGTGCAGACAAATTCCATTGTAAAAGAACTGCACTGGCAACCCTTGTACACGAGAATCCAGCACAAGTTTGCTTTGTTTGTTTGTTTGTTTGTTTTGCTTTGTTTTGTTTCAGTGCTGTTCAATAAGCTCTCTTGTCAGTTTCCACCTACATGTATGTAGCATGCGCGCGCTGAGAGAGAGAGAGAGAGAGAGAGAGAGAGAGAGAGGAGGGGGGACGGGTGCGAATCTAGTGCCAACTCCCCGTTGTGAAAACATACACTGTGTTTTGTTGTTTTTTTTTTTTTTGGGGGGGGGGGGGGGGGGGATACAGGTTAGGTCGTTTTTCTTCTGCACTTTTGCCCTCCTCGCTTCCAGACTTTCCTCACACCCCATCCCCCCACCCCCCCACCCCACCCCCAGCCCGTTCGTTCCCCCCTCCTCTCTTCCCTGCCCTGTCCTCCGCCCGCTCTTGCTTTCCCAGTGATATCCGTGAATAAAGGGGGCCCTGTGTTGTAACGGGAACTTTGAGGTAAAGCAGAAGACGTTGCTGGAAGAGAATTGGGTCAGAGACGGCGGAGAGAGTATATCGCCAGATGGATGTTTGGCATGTGGAAGATAGGGAGGGAAGGAAATGCAAAGTAGATCAGATGAATGAAAGAACGGATGATTATGAGGGGAAGGAGATGGGGGAAATGGGGAGAAGGGAGGGGAGGGGGGAGTTAAAGGGGAGAAGGAAGGGGGAGGGGGGGGGGGGGAGAGTTAAAGGGGAGAAAAAATGGGGAGGAGTTTAAAGGAGTTTGGGTAAAAGGGAGAAGGGAGGGAGAGTTTAGGAGGGAGAGGGAGGGGGAGTTAAGGGGGGATGGGGAGAGGGAAGAGGGAGGGGAGTTAATGGGGGGAGGGGATGGAGAGAATGAAGGGGAAGATGGAGTTAAGGAGGGAGTGGGGGGAATGAAGGGGGAGGTGGAGTTCAGGAGGGAGATGGGGGGAGTGGGGAGAAGGAAGGGGGAGGTGGAGTTCAGGAGGGAGATGGGGGGAGTGGGGAGAAGGAAGGGGGAGGGGGAGTTCAGGAGGGAGATGGGGGGAGTGGGGAGAATGAAGGGGGAGGTGGAGTTCAGGAGGGAGATGGGGGGAGTGGGGAGAAGGAAGGGGGAGGGGGAGTTCAGGAGGGAGATGGGGGGAGTGGGGAGAATGAAGGGGGAGGTGGAGTTCAGGAGGAGATGGGGGGAGTGTGGGGAAGGAAGGGGGAGGTGGAGTTAAGGAGGGAGATGGGGGGGGGGGAGGGAGTGGGGGGAAGGAAGGGGGAGGTGGAATTACAGAAAATGTACAACAGTCATCAGCGCATCATGTGGCTTTGTGTGCTGCACATGCGTTCACTAGGATGAAGCTGTGGAGATATAAGTTTATGAACATACATGCGCGCGCGCACACACCATACACACACGCGCGCACACACACACACACACCACACACACACACACACACCACACAACACGCATATGCACGCACGCACGCACACACACACACACACACACACACACACACACACACATACACACACACGCGCGCACACACACACACACACACACACACACACACACACACACGCATATGCACGCACGCACGCACACACACACACACACACACACACACACACACACACACGCGCGCGCGCGCGCGCGCGTTTTACAAAGGGAGAGATTTCTACTAGGATGAGTACCTCCGCCAGTTATATCGCTGGAGTATGGATGTTGGCTGTGATTATAACCCACTCAATACCTAAAAGGAACGAACCTGCAACTTATGTCTAAACGACCTCACGTTGTAACCTCTACCTAAGAAGCCCTGCCGCTTGCCTTGTAAGCTGTACATAACAGGCCTTGCCTTGTAAACTGTACATAACAGGCCTTGCCTTGTAAACTGTACATACCAGGCCTTACCTTGTAAACTGTACATAACAGGCCTTACCTTGTAAGCTGTACATAGCAGGCCTTGCCTTGCAAGCTGTACAAAACAGGCCTTACCGTGTAAGCTGTACATAACAGGCCTTACCTTGTAAGCTGTACATAACAGGCCTTGCCTTGTAAGCTGTACATAACAGGCCTTACCGTGTAAGCTGTACATAGCAGGCCTTGCCTTGTAAGCTGTACATAACAGGCCTTGCCTTTTAAACTGTACATAACAGGCCTTACCTTGTAAGCTGTACATAACAGGCCTTGTCTTGTAAACTGTACATACCAGGCCTTGCCTTGTAAGCTGTACATGACAGGCCTTACCTTGTAAGCTGTACATAACAGATTAGACAGGCCTTACCTTGTAAGCTGTACATACGAGACCTTACCTTGTAAGCTGTACATAACAGACTAGACAGGCCTTACCTTGTAAGCTGTACATAACAGACCTTGCCTTGTAAGCTGTACATAACAGGCCTTACCTTGTAAGCTGTAAATAACAGGCCTTGCCTAGTAAGCTGTACGTAACAGACTAGACAGGCCTTACCTTGTAAGCTGTACATAACAGGCATTACCTTGTAAGCTGTACATAACAGGCCTTACCTTGTAAGCTGTACATAACATGCCTTGCATTGTAAGCTGTACATGACATGCCTTGCCTTGTAAGCTGTACATAACAGGCCTTACCTTGTAAGCTGTACATAACAGGCCTTGCCTAGTAAGCTGTACATAACAGGCCTTACCTTGTAAGCTGTATACAACAGGCCTTGCCTAGTAAGCTGTACATTACAGACTAGACAGGCCTTACCTTGTAAGCTGTACATAACAGGCCTTACCTTGTAAGCTGTACATAACAGACCTTACCTTGTAAGCTGTACATAACATGCCTTGCCTTGTAAGCTGTACATGACATGCCTTGCCTTGTAAGCTGTACATAACATGCCTTGCTTTGTAAACTGTACATAACATGCCTTGCCTTGTAAGCTGTACATAACATGCCTTGCCTTGTAAGCTGTACATAACATGCCTTGCTTTGTAAGCTGTACATAACACGCCTTACCTTGTTAGCTATACATAACAGGCCTTACCTTGTAAGCCATACATAACAGGCCTTGCCTTGTAAGCTATACATAACAGGCCTTGACTTGTAAAACAGGTTTTGCTTTGTAAGATGTGCATAACAGGCATTACCTTTAACTCATAAATGACATTATTTTGTAACCCGTACATAAAAGACCTTTGTAAACTGCACGTAAGAGGTCTTACCCTGTAAGCTACATGTAAAGGCCTTACTATGTAACATTTTCAAAAGGCCTTACTATGTAACATTTTTCAAAAGGCCTTACTATGTAACGTTTTTCAAAAGGCCTTACCATGTAACATTTTTCAAAAGGCCTTACTATGTAACATTTTTCAAAGGGCCTTACTATGTAACGTTTTTCAAAAGGCCTTACCATGTAACATTTTTCAAAAGGCCTTACGTAACGTTTCTCAAAAGGCCTTACCACGTAACGTTTTTCAAAAGGCCTTACCATGTAACGTTTTTCAAAAGGCCTTACCATGTAACGTTTTTCAAAAGGCCTTACCATGTAACCTTTTTCAAAAGGCCTTACCATGTAACGTTTTTCAAAAGGCCTTACCATGTAACGTTTTTCAAAAGGCCTTACCATGTAACCTTTTTCAAAAGGCCTTACCATGTAACCTTTTTCAAAAGGCCTTACCATGTGACCTTTTTCAAAAGGCCTTACCATGTAACGTTTTTCAAAAGGCCTTACCATGTAACATTTTTCAAAAGGCCTTACCATGTAACGTTTTTCAAAAGGCCTTATCCTGCAACTAATACATAAAAGACTTGATTATGGGTATAAAGGACGTACCGTGCAATCTACACATAGAAGGCCTTATCCTGCAACTAATACATAAAAGACTTTATTATGGAGATAATGGACGTACCATGTAACCTACACATAGAAGGCCATATCCTGCAACTAATACATAAAAGTCTTTATTATAGGACGTGCCATGTAACCTGTTCATAGAAACCCTTACCATGTGAATTGTACATAAAAGGCCTTACCTTTTGGCCTAAACATAAAAAGCCTTAACATGGTACCTACATATAAAAGCTCTTACCATTGTAACATATACAGAAAAAGCTTTACCATGGTACCTACATATAAAAGCTCTTACCATATAACCTATACATATAAGGCCTTACCATGGGACGTCTGTATGAAAGCTCTTACCATGCAACATACATAAAAAAAAAAGCCTATACATAAAAAGCCTTGCCTGTCATTTCTTGACTTACCTTGAACTGACATCTTCAGGGGGGGGGGGGGGGGGGGGGGGGGGGGGGGGGGGGGGGGGGGGGGGGAGAAAAAAAAAAAGAAAAAGAAAATGGGCAAAGCCAGCGGGCAGTATATGGGTCAGTGAAGACTTGTAGACCACAGTGAAGGAAGGAGTGGTCTGGACATGTCAGTGCCCTGATGGGGCATGGGTGTCAGAGAGAGAGAGAGAGAACAACCCACAGACACATACATTTCAACACGTCACCATATGCGCATCATCCCACTCGTCGGCAAAGGTCAAAAGAACCTAATGCCCCGCCCCGCCCCATCCCCAACCCCCGTCCCACTCTACCGCCCTCCTCCGTCCTCTTGTGCCATCACTCTAACCCCCTACGCCTCCTACCCCCCCCCCCCCCTCCTCCCACCCATCCCCCCCCCCCCCCCCCCCCACCCCCAAAGGAAAAGCGGATTATGACAGCCTAATTGGGAATCTGATAGTCTAATTAGCGCTGGCTGGGCGCTGGCAGCTCTCTGTCGTGCAGTATAGGTCTGGTATAGGCTGTGTTGTGTGTTGTGGAGGGGCAGGGGAGCAGACTGAGTCAGGGGAGGACAATGTCATTAATGGCGGTCTCTAGAGCCTTCCCCGCCATGGCAAATCACTCATGAGCTCATCGACTGGCCTTCGTCAGATCGACAACTGTTTACACTGTTGTTACCGTTATTACCGGCATCGTCAATGTTGTCGGCATCATCGCTGTGATGATGAAGGGAAAAGGCTTTGTAATTGTCTCCCTTGAAAGATTGTTCTCCCCTGGAATACTTCAGGAATTTGTTTTCAGGCCTGTGGACTTATCGTAAAGATTTCTCTTACGCACGCACGCACGCACGCACGCGCGCGCGCGCGCACACACACACACACACACATACTCTCTCTCTCTCTCTCTCTCTCTCTCTCTCTCTCTCACACACACACACACACACACACACACACGCGCGCGCGCGCGCGCGCGCGCGCGCGCGCACACACACACACACACGTTTGTGGATTAAAAAAAAAAAAGAACTGATGTTTTAAGGTTGTCTGGAGATCTTTATATATTTGATTGAGAAGCTCCAAATAATGATGATGATGATGCATGATGATGATGATTGTTGTTATGATGATGATGATGATGATGATGATGATGGTGATTGTTGTTGTTATGATGATGATGATGATTGTTGTTCTGATCTCACTGAAATAACCTACACTCAGTGCCCCACCCAATCGGAAATCTGCAAGGGAGATCATCATCATCATCATCATCATCATTATTATTATTATTGTTATTGTTCTCAATATTGTTATTATCATTATCACTATGCTGCTGCTGCTGCTGATAGTGATGGTTGTTGTTGTTGTTGTCACTATCATTGTTGTCATTATCGGTGGTTCAGTGGAAGGAGCCCAGAGGTTCATGGAGCGGCTTCAGAACACCTCAGTCATCCAAGGACAGTTATTATCATTATTATCATTATCGTTATTATTGTGATTATCATTGTTATTATTATCATTATCACTGATCAGTGGAGGGAGCCGAGAGGTTCGTGGAGAGCGGCCTCAGAACACCTCAGTGATCCTGGGACAGTTATTATCATTGTTAATATTATCATCATTTTTATTATCATAATTATCATCACTATTATTGTCACTATCATTATTGTTATTATCATTGTTTCAGTGGAAAGAGCCGAGCGGTTTTGGAGGGGCCTCAGAGCACCTCTGTCAGTGTCACCCAGGGATAGTTGTCATCGTTATCATTATCATTGTCAGTATCATTATCATTATCAAGTGGAGGGAGCCCAGAGGTTCGTGGAGCGGCTTCAGAACACATCAGTCATTCAGGGGCAGTTTTCACCATTATCATTATTATCATTATCATCATTGTTATTATCATTGTCATCATCATCATTATCATTATCACTGCTTCAGTGGAGTGAGCCTAGAGGTTTGTGGATCGGCCCTAGAATACCTCAGTCATCCAGGGAC
Source organism: Conus canariensis (assembly GCA_033310375.1). NCBI lineage: Eukaryota > Metazoa > Mollusca > Gastropoda > Neogastropoda > Conidae > Conus > Conus canariensis. Next base: position 11,869 of record JAMYXO010001960.1, read on the forward strand.
AGTTATTATCATTATCATTACTATCAGAATCATTATTTTTTTTATTATTATCATTATTGTCATGATCATTGTTATCATTATCATTATCACTTTCAGTGGAGGGGACCGAGAGGTTTGTGGAGCGGCCTCAGAATACCTCAGTGATTCAGGGACAGTTATTATCATTATTGTTATTATCATTGTTATTATCATTATTGTTATTATCATTATCATCATAATGATTATCATTGTTTTGGTGGAGGGAGCCCAGAGGTTCGTGGAGCAGCCTCAGAACACCTCAGTGATACAGGGACAGTTATTATCATTGTTCTTGGTATTGTCATTTTCATCATTATTATCATTATTGTTATTATCGTTATCATCATAATGATTATCATTGTTTCAGTGGAGGGAACCCAGAGGTTCGTGGAGCGGCCTCAGAACACCTCAGTCATCCAGGGGCAGACCGTGGTCCTCAAGTGCATCGTGGAGGACAGGGTGGGCAAGATACAGTGGGTCAAGGACGGATTCGCTCTCGGTGGGTATCTGCTCGCATCCCCCGCCCCCTCCCCCCTGCCCCTATCCCCCTTCTCTCTCTCTCTTTCTCTCTCTCTCTCTCTCTGTCTCATTCTCCTCTCTCTCTCTCTTCTCTCTCCTCTCTCTCTCTCTCTCTCTCTCTCTCTCTCTCTCTCTCTCTCTCTCTCTCAGATCCGTTTGTTATAGGCTAAACCTCCCTCCATTCCTTCATGGCCTTTTGAACACCCTACACACGGCTTGTTCACATCTGGCAAGGTGTGTGTGTGTGTGTGTGTGGTGTGTGTGTGTGTGTGTGTGTATGCGTGTGTGTGTGTGTGTGTGAGAGAGAGAGAGAGAGAGGGAGGGAGGGAGAGAAAGGGGGAGAGAGAGAGAGAGAGAGGGAGAGAGAGAGAGAATGACCTCGATAGTGATGAGGATAGGATGCCGATGAGGAAGAGGGGGTTCAAGTGGGAAGACTTCCAGTGTGCCGAGTCGCTCGAGGCATCCGATGTCAGGAAGTCAACGCCCCTGAACAGTGGGTCTGACTGACCTAGCGTGGACCACGGGGCGGACTGTCCGGATCACCCCCTCCTATTAACTGCCATGATCGACATGGGAAGGGGGGATTGCCAGACAGAGGCAAATAGCCAACAGAGCTGCGTGAAGGATGCTATGAAGGCGAGGTTCTCTCCCCTGTCCAGTGAACAGTAATAGAGGAGGGGACGTAGTTGACGATGAGCCTTCAAGTCGCTTGTGATGGACTGAAGGACCAAGCCAGCAGCATGCTGGCGTTGCAAGCAGTGTTCTCCCAGTGTAGGCTTCACAAAGAGCTTGCTTGCATTTGCTGTGGTTCCTCCGTGGGATGAAGAAGACGTAACAGGACAGAGCAGTTGATGATTTTGATTTTTTTATGGATTGATTGATTATTAATTCAAAAAACAACAACAACAACAACAACAAAAGAAGAAGAATGATAATCAGTGCAGCGAACGGTGGGTAAATCCAGCGGTTGTCAAAAAACAAGATTTCAACAGCAAACTCCATCCCACTTCACCCCTCTCTCTCTCTCTCTCTCTCTCTCTCTCTCTCTCTTCACACACACACACACACACACACACACACACACACACACACAAACAAACACGCCTGCGCGCGCATGCACGCACGCACGCACGCACACATTCTCTCTCTCTCTCTCTCTCTCTCTCTCTCTCTCTCTCTCTCTCACACACACACACACACACACACACACACGCACGCACGTACACACTTACACACACACACACACACACACACACACACACACACACACACACACACACACACAGAGTCGCTTTCACACACAGGCGTGCGCGCATGCGCACACACACAAACACACACACACACACGCACGCACGCACGCGCACACATTCTTCAAATTCAAGTGCTGTTGGCCTAGATGGTATATCCTATCAACTGTTATACCACTTACCTTCATATTGGAAACGATTACTACATTCATTTTACCAAAAATGTTGGTTTAATGGAACTCTCCCTAGTATCTGGAAGAGATCTGTTGTAGTCCCAGTTCCAAAACAAGGTAAGCCCAGGTCAGACATTGGTAGCTACAGGCCAGTAGCACTAACCTCTCACGTTGGAAAGTTGTTAGAAAAGATTATCCAAAGACGTCTTTTATATTTTTGTGAAAAAGAAAATATAATCCCAGTGAATCAAGCGGGATTTCGCAAAGGTCGATGTGCAATAGATCATTTGGTGAAACTTACAAGTCAAATTAAAAAGCAGTTTGCTAGACGGAAAAGTACACTTGCTACCTTTTTTGATATCAGAAAAGCGTATGATAGTATCTGGCACGCTAGACTACTATATAAATTGAAAGAAATAGGAATTAATGGAACGATGTTTCAATACTTTAAAAGCTTTTTATCGCAGAGATCCATATGTACAAGAATAGGGAAAGTTTACTCGTCTTTTCAGAGCATTGATATCGGAATTCCACAGGGTTCTATTATAGCCCCCATGTTGTTTAACATTCTTATTTATGATCTTCCAAAGATATTATCAAAAAGTGTGAGTTTAGTACAATATGCCGATGACATTGCTATGTGGATAAATACAAATATTCGAAAGCATACTGGCAAGAGAATTACGAATCATGTACAGAAGATATATCAGTTAGAAATAGATAAATTAAACAACTTTATGGAAACTAACGGGCTTATTCTCTCAGGTGAAAAAACACAATTAATGTTTTTCAATAATGGAGACAATCCAATGTATTTGCCAAGCTTCAAATTGAATGGTTCTGAATTGCAGTACTCACAAAACATAAAATTTCTGGGTGTGAATTTAACCCCTAAACTTAACTGGCGTTTTTACATTGAAAGCTTGATAGCTAAAACAAGGAAACGTTTAAACTTATTGAAAATTATTTGTATTCAACCGTGGGCTCAAGATACAAAAACCATCCTGCACCTAGCTGTTTCTCTAATAAGATCAAAACTAGTGTACGGACAAGAAGTTTATATTTTCAGCTCCTCAAAGTCTACTGAAAAAATTGCAAAGTATAGACAGCAAAGCTATCAAATTAGCGCTTGGTGTCCCAGTGCACACAAACACATTGAAGGTGTACAAAGAAATTGATATGCTATCACTGTCAGATCAACGTAGATTAGCTGTGGCCAAATATATTGCAAGAAGTCTTTCAGTACCTAATTCAGTCGAAAACGAAGTGTTGATGGATTCAAATGTTGAATATCCCAAAAGAGCTCAACAGCTAGGTTATCTTTGTCCCGTTCGAAATTACACGAAAGATTCTTTTGAAAAATGCAATATTGATGTCACTTCACTCTCACCTGCTCCTGTTGTTCCCCCGGTGCCTCCATGGGAACATAGACAAGCTATCTTTGATGTAGATTACACTAATGTCCGGAAAAATGATAACATTAACATTTTAACTTATAAAGTGAGAGAAAACTTAGAAAACAAATACTCTAATCACTTAAAAATTTTTACGGATGGTTCCGTTTGCCAGTTAAGTGCAGGTTCAGGTTTTGTTATTCCGGCTTTAAAAGTTCAAAAAGCATACAGCCTTGGAAAAGGATTTTCTATTTTTACAGCAGAATTGTATGCTATTCTTATGGCATTACTCTTTATTTGTGATAGTAATCATTCTTTCTGTAACATTTTATTTTGTGTTGATTCTAAGGCAGTGTTAGATAGTTTGAAAGTTTGGGATGTTAAAACAAGGAAGGATGTAATCTTTGAAATAAAGCATTTAATTAATTACATTATTTCCACAGGAGTAAATATAGTCTTCGGCTGGGTCCCTTCACACTGTGGTATTTATTGGAATGAAATAGCAGATAAACTAGCCAGACGCGGGGCAATGGGCAATGCTGCAAAAAGTAATTTGAAGTTAGATATATATGAAGTACATTCGTTATTGGAAAGCTGTTTCCGAATTGAGAAGTCTCAAGATAAATGTGTAATGGAAACATATCCTAGACATATTTCTAGTTTAATATACAAGATACGTTTGAACTCTTGGAAGACCAAATATTCCCAAAATATAGCGTGTGCATGTTCTAAGCCATTATCTAGTGAACATATACTTTTCCATTGCCCCATTTTAAATGCTCTTTATTCAAAAGCAAACATTGAAATTTCGAAATCCAAACCGGTTCACGCTATTTCTTTCAGTTCAGAAATTGTTGAGGTTGCAAAAATTATCTCTCAATCTCAAATTAGCATATTGTTATAATTATGACAGTGTAGTTTATATTAAATTTGTACTGTTCTTGACATTATTTCTGACCTTTTCCTCCCCCCCTGTCCTCCTCCTCCGCCCTCCCCCAATCCCCCTCCCCCCTCCCCTCACCCGCCCCCCCCTCCCTTCCCCCCCTCCCCTCGCCCCCCCCCACCCCCACCCCCAGTAAAGTCTAATATCACCAAGTGTGAACAGACTATAAATCAACAACAACAACAACAACAACAACGCGCACACACACACATTCACACACCACTCACTCTCTCTCTCGCTCTGTATCTCACACACACACACACACACACACACACACACACACACACACACTCACACACACACACACACACACACACACACACACACGCGCGCACACGCACACACACACACACACACACACACACACACACACACACACAGTTACAAGCAACCGTTTTGTTGAAAATCTTGTGGATTCCTCCCTCTGTCTTCTAAACGATGGGCGAATCACACGCATACCCGATAACCCCAGTCACAGAGCCACTGCCATCGACTTAACACTGGCGTCACCAGAGTTAACACCCTTTTGTACCTGGAACCCAATAGATGATCCTCTGAACAGTGATCATATACCACTTGTAACCAGATTTGAACTAGATCAACCTTCCGCTACAGACTCAACAGAAGACAAGGTTCCAAAATATAATTACAAACGTGCTGACTGGAACAAATTTACAAACATATTACTTTCTTATGATGAGTTCGAAACTTCTGATCAGGATGTTGACACCTTATACATGATGTTTACTAAAGCTGTTCTGCATGCCGCTGACGAATCCATTCTGAAGTATAAGTCAATAACATCAAAAAAGCATGTCAGTAACATTTGGTGGAATGAAGCTTGCCAGAAAGCAAAAGACGAGAAAAAGTTAAAATTTAATGCTTATCTAAAGCACCAATCTATTGAAAATCATGTGGAAATGAAAAAAGCCAAAAATAAATGTAACAGAGTAATAGAAGAAGCCAAAAAAGAATATTGGTCAACTTTTTGTACAAATGAAGTTTCAAATCATAGAGATCTTCAGAAAGTATGGGAAAAATTGAAAACAATGAAGAATGGCGTAAAATTGCCACAATATCCAGTACAATTGTCTCATTGTGATTTGCCAACTAATTACGAAAAAGCCGAAGCCTTTGCTGATATGTTTGCAAATAACAGTCGCAGCGATGGACTATCGGACAAAGATAGAAAGTACAGAGCAGAACATGAGTTTCAGCTTAGTGATGAAGACTCGGAACAGACCCAGAAATCTATCTGTTAATGCTGCAATTACGATAGGAGAATTAAAAGAATGTATCTCTAATCTTGGCAGCAAGAAAACATCAGTTGGGCTGGAT
>JAMYXO010001960.1:22500-26285 GCA_033310375.1 Conus canariensis
GCTATGTGTCACTGTTGATTCCAGGCTATGCTGTGTGTCACTGTTGATTCCAGGCTATGCTGTCCCTGTTGATTCCAGGCTATGCTATGTGTCACTGTTGATTCCAGGCTATGCTGTGTGTCACTGTTGATTGCAGGCTATACTGAGTGTCACTGTTGATTCCAGACTATACTGTGTGTCACTGTTGATTCCAGACTATACTGTGTGTCACTGTTGATTCCAGGCTATACTGTGTGTCACTGTTGATTCCAGGCTATACTGTGTGTCACTGTTGATTGCAGGCTATGCTGTCACTGTTGATTCCAGGCAATGCCGTGTGTCACTGTTGATTCCAGGCTATGCTGTGTGTCACTGTTGATTGCAGACTATACTGAGTGTCACTGTTGATTCCAGACTATACTGTGTGTCACTGTTGATTCCAGGCTATACTGTGTGTCACTGTTGATTCCAGGCTATACTGTGTGTCACTGTTGATTGCAGGCTATGCTGTGTGTCACTGTTGATTCCAGGCTATGCTGTCACTGTTGATTCCAGGCTATGCTATGTGTCACTGTTGATTCCAGGCTATGCTGTGTGTCACTGTTGATTCCAGGCTATGCTGTCCCTGTTGATTCCAGGCTATGCTATGTGTCACTGTTGATTCCAGGCTATGCTGTGTGTCACTGTTGATTGCAGGCTATACTGAGTGTCACTGTTGATTCCAGACTATACTGTGTGTCACTGTTGATTCCAGACTATACTGTGTGTCACTGTTGATTCCAGGCTATACTGTGTGTCACTGTTGATTCCAGGCTATACTGTGTGTCACTGTTGATTGCAGGCTATGCTGTCACTGTTGATTCCAGGCAATGCCGTGTGTCACTGTTGATTCCAGGCTATGCTGTGTGTCACTGTTGATTGCAGACTATACTGAGTGTCACTGTTGATTCCAGACTATACTGTGTGTCACTGTTGATTCCAGGCTATACTGTGTGTCACTGTTGATTCCAGGCTATACTGTGTGTCACTGTTGATTGCAGGCTTATGCTGTCACTGTTGATTCCAGGCAATGCCGTGTGTCACTGTTGATTCCAGGCTATGCTGTGTGTCACTGTTGATTGCAGACTATACTGAGTGTCACTGTTGATTCCAGACTATACTGTGTGTCACTGTTGATTCCAGGCAATGCCGTGTGTCACTGTTGATTCCAGGCTATGCTGTGTGTCACTGTTGATTGCAGGCTATACTGAGTGTCACTGTTGATTCCAGACTATACTGTGTGTCACTGTTGATTCCAGACTATACTGTGTGTCACTGTTGATTCCAGGCTATACTGTGTGTCACTGTTGATTCCAGGCTATACTGTGTGTCACTGTTGATTGCAGGCTATACTGTGTGTCACTGTTGATTCCAGACTATACTGTGTGTCACTGTTGATTCCAGGCTATACTGTGTGTCACTGTTGATTCCAGGCTATACTGTGTGTCACTGTTGATTCCAGGCTATACTGTGTGTCACTGTTGATTGCAGGCTATGCTGTCACTGTTGATTCCAGGCAATGCCGTGTGTCACTGTTGATTCCAGGCTATGCTGTGTGTCACTGTTGATTCCAGGCCATGTTGTCACTGTTGATTCCAGGCTATGCTGTGTGTCACTGTTGATTCAAAGCTGTGTTGTCACTGTTGATTCTAGGCTATGCTGTGTGTCACTGTTGATTCCAGGCTATGTTGTGTGTCACTGTTGATTCCAGGCTATGCTGTGTGTCACTGTTGATTCTGGGCTATGCTGTGTGTCACTGTTGATTCCAGGCTATGCTGTGTGTCACTGTTGATTCCAGGCTATGCTGTATGTCACTGTTGATTCAGGGCTATGCTGTGTGTCACTGTTGATTCCAGGCTATGCTGTATGTCACTGTTGATTCCAGGCTAGGCTGTGTGTCACTGTTGATTCCAGGCTATGCTGTGTGTCACTGTTGATTCCAGGCTATGCTGTCACTGTTGATTCCAGGCTATGCTGTATGTCACTGTTGATTCAGGGCTATGCTGTGTGTCACTGTTGATTCCAGACTATGCTGTATGTCACTGTTGATTCCAGGCTATGCTGTCACTGTTGATTCTAGGCTATGCTGTATGTCACTGTTGATTCCAGGCTATGCTGTGTGTCACTGTTGATTCCAGGCTATGCTGTGTGTCACTGTTGATTCCAGACTATGTTGTGTGTCACTGTTGATTCCAGGCTATGCTGTCACTGTTGATTCCAGACTGTGCTGTATGTCACTGTTGATTCAGGGCTATGCTGTGTGTCACTGTTGATTCCAGGCTATGCTGTGTGTCACTGTTGATTCCGGGCTATGCTGTGTGTCACTGTTGATTCCAGGCTATGCTGTGTGTCACTGTTGATTCCAGGCTATACTGGCTGTTGATTCCAGGCTATGCTGTGTGTCACTGTTGATTCCAGGCTATACTGGCTGTTTATTCCAGGCTATGCTGTGTGTCACTGTTGATTCCAGGCTATACTGGCTGTTGATTCCAGGCTATGCTGTGTGTCACTGTTGATTCCAGGCTATGCTGTGTGTCACTGTTGATTCCAGGCTATACTGGCTGTTGATTCCAGGCTATGCTGTGTGTCACTGTTGATTCCGGGCTATGCTGTGTGTCCCTGCTGATTCCAGGCTATGCTGTGTGTCACTGTTGATTCCGGGCTATGCTGTGTGTCCCTGCTGATTCCAGGCTATGCTGTGTGTCACTGTTGATTCCAGGCTATGCTGTGTGTCCCTGTTGATTCCAGGCTATGCTGTGTGTCCCTGTTGATTCCAGGCTATGCTGTGTGTCCCTGCTGATTCCAGGCTATGCTGTGTGTCACTGTTGATTCCAGGCTATGCTGTGTGTCCCTGCTGATTCCAGGCTATGCTGTGTGTCACTGTTGATTCCAGGCTATGCTGTGTGTCCCTGCTGATTCCAGGCTATGCTGTGTGTCCCTGTTGATTCCAGGCTATGCTGTGTGTCTCTGTTGCAGTGCCCTGTGACAGCCCCGTGATCCAAGGCTATGCCAACGCCTCCACGGTGGAGGTCCCCTACACCCGTCAGTCCCTGCAGCTCGTCTGCGAGGCGCGCCACGGGAAGCCCGCCGCCGAGATCGAGTGGTTCCGCAACGAGCAGAAGGTAGTGCAGAACGTGGAGTACGTGACGGAGCCCATCCCCAAGGACAAGCGGGAGGAACGCCCAGAGCACGCTTTCGCTGGCCCTGCAGGGCAACAGTGAGAACGGGGTGGTGTACCGCTGCCAGGCCAAGAACAGCGCCGTGATTGGTCACCCCCTCTCCACCTTCGTCACCATCAGTATTCTCTGTGAGTGCTCCGCCAAAGAGGTGAAAGAGGGTAGAAGGGTGGAGGGGGGGGGGGGGGGGGGGGGGGGGGGGGACGAGAGAGAGAGAGGAGAGAGAGACGGGAGGTTGGGGGTGGGGGTATCATGAGATGCTTGCTTTTGCTTTTTTTTTTGGTGTGATTTCCGTGTCTTGGATTTTGAGTTACTATGATGAATGTCTGTCAAATTGAGGTGCTTAGCATTTTCTTTCACGCTATCTGTCTTTCTGTCTGTCTGTCTGTCTGTCACTCTGCTCTCTCTCTCTCTCTCTCTCTCTCTCTCTCTCTCTCTCTCTCTCTCTCTCTCTGTCATGATCTCTCTCTTTGTTTTTGTTTTTTTCGGTCTCTGTCTCAGTTCCTCTGTCTTGTCTGACTGTTTTTTTTTTTTTTCCTCTGTTTCTGTCTCAGTTTCTCTGTCTGTCTGTCTGTCTGTCTGTCTGTCTGT
>JAMYXO010001961.1:0-26272 GCA_033310375.1 Conus canariensis
CAAAACTTTTGGAAGGGGAGGAGGGGTGGGGTTTGGGTATGGGGGGGAAAAAAACTTTTTTTTATAAACAAGAAAGAATTATGTCAATGGTGACATCTGTTGGAATAGCTTCCTTCTTGCGCAAGTCTCCGGGAATGGATTCCATATGCACTCGCGCCCCAAAAAGAGGATTTTAATGTAATTATCCCAACATAATTTGCTCTTTGTTTTGTTTTTTTTGTCCTCCAAAGGGATCCAATGAAACTGAAAAGGGTTTCCTCCTCTTTTTTCCAGAGGGAACATCCGGGCCCAAAAAAATGATGTTGGTGGGGCTGAACCCACTCAAGGGACATTGGGAACAGTCTCCCGTTTACGAAATGATTTCACCCAAGATCCTGAACAGGCCTGCCACAGAATCTGTTCGCAGCGACATCAGCCATCAAAAGGACCATCTTCCCCCTGCACCTCCAGAGACAATGATACAGAGGTAAGCACCTACTTGGCTTTTCAACCCCACTCTATTTTGCATTTACCTTTTGCCATGTTCTGAATCCCAAAATCTGACATGGTCTGCCCATTCTCGATGTACTGTTTTTCCTGAATTCTGCCACAGTCCCAGTTCTCATTGTCCAGTATTCTCTCAACTTAATGGTAAAGTGTACTATCTAAGTAAATTTAGGGGGAAAAAATGGGTCATAAAAATAAGTACTGCGGGTAGATGTTGCAAGAATATAAAAAGAGATGTCTTTGTATTCCGACAAACTGATTGTAGAAAGTGCAAAATGGTTTGAAAAAAAAAAATTCCTTTGTTTTGCTTTCAAAAATACTCTTTGCGCTTTTAGATGTGATGCAGTAACTTTCCCTTTTCTTTCTATCTTTTCTGTTTCTCCTCCATCCATTCAGCCAGACTTGCTTCCCTCTTTCTTTCCTTCTTTTTCGTTACTCATTCATTTCCATTCATGTTCCCCTTCAATTTTTTGGTTAGTTTTTTTTTGGGAATTCATGCTTGGAATCTCGCTTGGTAAGGCCTCATTGATAGATGAGTGGGCTCTTTTTTTGATCAGAGAAACAATAAGCTAAAAACATAATGAATTCCCCCCTGTCCATAAAGGCGGACTATGGACGAGTCAGTTTACAGAATTGTGGGAGAGGGCCGAGCCACCAATCTGTTTTGAATGGAAAAAGCAATTGCCAAGGTCCCCTCTGCAGAATGCTTTGCCCAGTGACAACGCAGATTTGTACAGGGTGAGGAATTTTAGATAACTGTCATTCCATACATTTTAAGAGGGAAAATGAAAAAAAATGGTTTTTGTTTGCCACAATCCCCCATTTTTGTGTGTGTTTTGTAAAAATTTGCAAAATGAAATGAAAAAAAATTCCAATGATTTTGCTTTCAAAAAAAAACTCTGCGCTTTTAGATGTGAGGCAATACTTTCCCCTTTTCTTTCTACTTTCCTTTTTTCCCTCCCTCCATCCATTCACCCCGGGAACCAATGTTTAATCTGCCCATAGTCTGGAAATGTGATGATTATCCCTGTAATTTTCATAGGGTGTAAAAAAAAACCCATTGGTAGCTATTTTTTTTTTTTAGATTTGGAAAATGTGTCGCTGCCCCCACAATAAAAAACAGTATTTTGCTGCCCATAAGCACAAAAGAATTTATCATTTTGTAGTTGTTTTTGAAAGTTTATTATGTTAAGAATACACTTTTTTTAAGAAAAAAAAAATTTGAGTCCAACAAAATTGCGTGTGGCTATATATGTAATAGAATCATTGTTTAATGAATGAAATGTTGATTTTTGTAAAAATGTATATACATGTGCAGGTACTGATTGAAGCCTATGCCCGATGCAGGGTCTGCCACAAAATCCAGCACAGGCCAACACTGACGGTCACCGTTAAACCGCAACCCTGGAACAAGTCCTTTCTTTGATGGACACAAAACTACCAGAGCAGTTCTCCGAGATCCAGGAAGTCAACATTCCATTTTTGTCTCTGACTGCCAGAGCCCAGTGACAGTGGGGGTTAAGTGGTTCTGCATGGGTCAGTTTTGCCCAGTCCCCCTCAACCATAACCCAAACAACCAAATCTTTCATACTGTTCGATGTGGCCCTTCTGCAGATCACATTGGTGCATGCTTTTTGGGGATGGGTTTAATGCGCTGGCTCTTGCTAGGCATTTGTTCATGAAGATTGTGTGTTTGGTCTTGATAGGGTCCAAGAAAACGTTGAGAGGAAAACCCTGCCCCTGTCTGTTCAGTGTTGGTAATTTTATTAATAGCGGGTAAGGCTGTTCCACTGTCATGTTGGTCGGGTGGTGTTGCAGAGAAGGCCTTTGCATCTTGTTGATCATGGCAGAGATGTTGGAAGTGGTTTTGTGCTTGACAAAAAGTCTGGTAGCTTTTTTCTGAACAACTTCAGTTAAAAAAAAACCTCCCAGCTTACCTATAGGGTCCTCACTGTGCTGGCATATTTTAGGGGTGGGCGGTTGTGGGGGGATTTTGGATTCTTTTGCTTTCTTTAAATTCTTATTTTTTAGCACACTAAGGTAATTTCATACTTTAAAGGGAACAGACTGATTTGATTTGTACAAAAATGTTTTTTCTTTTTAAATTTAGTTTGTGCTTAAGCCCATATTGCCCAAAGCGTTGGGTGTGTGTGGGGCTTAATTTATTGTTAATTTTTTAAATTTTGTAACATTATTTCCTTTCCATTCCTTTTGTTAGAGCCATAACGCGGTGGCAGTTATGTGTTGGGGTTTGCGTGAAGTGTGTGTGTGAAGATTTTATTTTTTTTTTTTCATGTGTTTTAGATGATTTCATCAAGATTTGGCCTTAAAAATACCATAAATTATTATTATTTCCTTTTTCTTTTGCTTTTTTTCTGGTAATCTGTATGCTAGCTTATTGAAGGCCCAAGCCCACATTGGCTTGGTTGTTATGTTGCCTTTATTTTTGTTTTAATGAAGAAAAAAACGTTGGGTTTTACTTCACTGCTTTTTGGGGTTGCAATGCCCTTTGTTTTATTTTGTGAACAAAAAACTTACTAAACTTACATCATTGGCTTCATGTTACTTGCCCCTTTATCTAAAAACTTGCCGGTCATTGTTTTTGGCTTTAAGATTGCTCGCCCTTGTCTTGTTCATGAAACATGAACCCCCATAAAAACTTAATCATTAGGTTGATGTTACAGGTTTTGTTCAGGAGCTAAGCATTACTGCTCATGTTAAACCTGTAAGTTTTAAAATCATTGGCTTTAGCATCATAAGTCCATGGGGTTATTCAAAGGGGCCAAACGAGCAGTACTGATAAGAAAACGTATTTGTTTATGCTGCCAAACCTCCGTAAAAAATGATTTGTACTACACTGCTCTTTGGGAATCCCACCGTCTTGGAAAAACTTCGGTGTCCCCCCAAAGACAACGGGACAGATTTTATCAAACCCCGCGTTCCCAGTGGCAGTACCCAGACAGGCGGAGCAACTTTTTGAGGTCATCTTTCTAACGTGTTTTTTTGGTGTAAAAATTTTTTTAAATCTCCTCCTACTGCTCACTGTTTTACTCCCACCCACGATCGTTTTGGAAACATAAACTGTATCACATTGGTGTGGGCGGGAGCTCCCACCCAAATGACAGCAAATAACACAACGACCCGTCTTTAACCCCGTAAAGAAAAAAACCAATGCCTTTAATACCGTGCATGCTTAATGGCATGCGCAGCCATTTTTGCAAAAGTTTCCCCCCCCCTGTTTATAAAAACTGTCTTTTTTCTCTGTGAAAAAATTTTTTTTTCCCTTTAAATCTTGTTATTTTGTTAACTTGGCCAAGCAATGGATGCTAAAGCTAACATTTGGGCCAAACATGGTTTTGGCTGAATTTATGAAGCTTTTAGTGAAGAAATTAAGCTCAAAGACATTGCTGAAAAATGAACAAAGAATGATAGTGAAAGACCTTTGCTGACAAGAAAAGGAGCTCCATTGTGTTGCCTTTGTGTCCCAAATTCTGAAAATAAATGAACATGTCAGTGATGTCAGCATTCAGGGCACACCCATGCAGTTTGGGATAAAAGAATTTTGAAAAAGATGAGTAGGCCAAGTGATAATCTTTGCCATTCTCAAATGATTTTGAAATGTTTTAGTCCATTTTTTTTTATCAGTCCATCAGTGTACTCTTAACTGTAACCCGCTATAAATTTTTTTTACAATCTTAATGTGAAAAAAAATTTGGTTATGCATGCGCTTGTCATGAGTTCCAACTGATCTGTCCCAAAAACCCCTTCATGCTTAATCTGAATAAATACTTAAACAAAATGGTCAATTTGGCTTTTTGTTGTTGTCTAATTTCATCCATATTCATTTTAAAAATCTGTTTCCAACATGGTCCTTTATGCTACCTTATCCATCAACCACCATCACCACCACCCACAGTCGCCAAATATTTCAATTATCAACATCACCACCATCCATTACTTCACACTGGAACTTAACATTAAGGCAGATCATTTTTTTCGTAATAACAGAACATCCAGTACACGTCTTTGAAAAAAAATTGATTTATGATTTTTTGTTTTGTGCGTTTCATGGGTCAGTCCTAGATGTACACAGTAGTACAGCTATATCATAGCACAAAGAAATTTCAAAGGGACGAAATGAAATTGATTGATTTGGTTAGTTTTATTGTTTATTAATGTGCGTTTTCATAATACTGTGTGTTTTTTTACGATAATTTCCTAAATATAACTTGGTATAAAAGCTGTATAGTACAGTACACTTTACATTACATTGGGAAATGAGTTAAAAGACCCTTTGAGTTAGGTTTTTTTTTGGGGATATTATTTAACATTTATATCAAGTCTTAAAAATGGTCAGGGAAAACAACAAAATATTAAGAAGAAAAAAAAATTGTTCCTAGGTTGGTTTTTTTTTAAGTTTTCAAAGGGGGGTTTTTTTTTCCCAGCTGCCCACATGGTTTTAAAAATGTGAAATCGATAAAAACATTTGTTTTTATGTTTGTAAATCAGTTCAATGATCAAAGTGGTGGATGGAGCTGGTCGGGAAGGCCCACCACCAAAAGCAACAGTCACGGGGGACCCGTGATCCGCAACACAAGGCCTGTGGTTTCATCAACACCGACACTACCGAGTTTATATTGCTGAGACAGTGGCTGAACAACGCGCTCGTTTACAGGACTACAGTGAATGATGCAGACAACAGGGTCAGTTGCAGTCTAAAATTTCGCCCCCTCTTTTTTTTTCTTTGCTTTGTTTCGGGAAACTGAATCTAAAAACCCAAAAGGACAGATTTTTGTGTGTGTGTGTGTGGTGTTGTGTGGTGGAGGAGCCAAAAGAGGAGGTGTGTGCCACCAATGATGTAAAGGTTTTTAAACGCTCAGCTATAATAACAACTTTTTTTTGTAAGTCCTCCCCCAGGACCCCCCTTCAAATGTCCTTGGGAGTAAACGAGATGATTGGCCGATGGCAGTGCATCAACTTTCCTTTACAGTGATCAGCAAGGCGCCATTTTCTGTCCAAACCCAACAGCAACCCTGGACCAGTGACCCCTGCCTTCAAAAATACTTGGTTGAGTAGTAATATAGACAACAACAGTTTCCTGTGAATGCTGCCTTCGGGGGATGTGTGGTGAAGTTAGTATAGATCGTACCAAATAGTACCTGCCGTGCCTGCCTCACAACCATGGTGGAGAAAACCCAGTAAATTGCACAATAGCCTGTAAACCACAGCCCTCACAGCAGAAGGGTGAAAAGTAAAGTAGCCCCGTGATGCTACCAACCAGATGGGGTATATAGCATCATAAACAGGGGATCTATGACATTGCCTGTCAGTAAGTATTGAGAAGCAGTAGACACAAGGATAACCCATGATAAGTTGGCCTCGCAGTAAGGTCCTTAAAGTAGAAGTAGACGGGAGTAGAATTGAAAACATGGTCCCCACAGTTTCGGGGTGAGTTGAGTACTGGTAGACCATGACGGTAAATCATCCACTGCACTGTAATGGAAAAATGGGGGTGGACAAGGTAATGTAAAAAACCCCAATTTCTGTCCTCACAAAATTTAAGTGAGAAAATACGAAATACCTTTAAAGGGCCTGCCTTTATATCCGTTTTATGATTTTTGGATTGGAAGGGGGGTTTTTTCATGTAGGATATGCTTGGTTCTGATTCCAAGGATTTGTGGTTAGTTGAATGACTGTAAGTTTTGGAATAAAAATCCTAAGCTTAAATAAAAATGTGAAAGACGCAAGGCAAAGTTGGTTAATAACAATCATAAGGGAAATTGTATAAGTTTTAACTTTTGATGTGAAAAAGAAACTTTGACATGGTCCTCATAAAAAGGTTCACTGTCTTTGTGCTGCAATTGTATGGAATCCTCAAAGAACCTTCCAATCTTTCTTTTGGGAAACACCTTTTGTGGGACCCATTTGTACATTTCTTTTATCCATCATTATAAGGCCCTTTGTCTGTTTTAGTTACACGTCCTCCGTTTAAATAATAAAAATTTTGTACATGTTTGGTTTTTTTTTAAATTTCTGTAACATCTGTTAGATGGAATTTGTGATACGAAAAACCATTTTGTCTTTTGTTCATCAGTATCTGGACCTCTGTAACATGTACATCAGACTTCTGCCCCGTGTGAATTGCTCGTGATTTGTACATGTCTTTGCCCCACCATCATAAGGACTTGTGATACTTCCATCAGTCTTTTGTCCAACATCATAAGGACTTGTGATACGTCCATCTGTCTTTTTTGTCCCCCAAAATCATAAGGACTTGTGAAAACGTCCCATCTGTCTTTTGTCCACCATCATAAGGATTTGGGTGATACGTCCAAACTGTCTTTTGTCCACCATCAAAAGGGAAACCTGTGATACGTCCATCTTTTCCCCCCCTTTTGTTCACCATATTACACTGACTCATTAAATGTGCTTCTGACTTTTTCCACCATTCATTGGACTTGTAAATTCATCTCTTTGCCCCTTTATCCACCATTAAGTAAATTCTGTATGATTATGTGCATCTGTACTTTTGTCTGCCATTATAATTGGTTTCCCATGATAATGTGAAAAATCGGGTCTTTTGTTCGCCGTTAAAATTGATTTCATAAATATGTGCACCCTGGCCCCCTTTCGTCCTGCCATTAATTGATAACATGATATGTGCATCTGTCCTTATGTCTGCCTTTTATATTGACTTGGGTTACAATTGGCTTTACAGGGTGCTTTTTTCTGTTTTTTATTATTGATTGGTTTATTGTATGTTTGGTCTTTGTATACCACAAATGTAAGTTTTACTGCATGCGTAATCCATCTTTTGTACTTTTAATGGACTCGCTTGGGGTTTCTCACTGTGAAAATATCAGTTTCGTCCATATGTGCAATTGGGTCTTTCATCCCCCAAACGCATCATTAAAATAATGAATTTGTCTTTTGTTTCACCATTATACCAAAAAAATGCATCTTAACTTCTTTCCCACCATTATTTGATTCATCGCATGTGGGAGCTGTCCTTTGTCCACCTTAAAAACAATTCCAATTATACGTACATTGGTCTTTTGACCAACCATCCACTATGTGCATCTTGTATATTTTTTCCACAGTGTATACACTCATTGTATGAAGATCTGTTTTTATTAATATATATATAAATAAAATATAAATATATTATGAACAATATAAAAAAAGTCCTTAAAAAATCTGAAGGTGCTCAACCCCCTTGGGAGCAACTCTGTTAAAAAATAATTTTTAAAAAAATGAAGTATTAAAATCTACAAGCTTGTTCCTAGCGTTGCATCTTCAGGAATCCTGAAGATAGCAACGCTAGAAAAAAACTTGAAAATTTTAATACTTCATTTTTTAAAAAAAAATTTTTTTAACATAAAATAAATTATATAAAATATATATATAATAAAGATTTAAAACGATATAATACATAGATATTGGTCTTTTTTGTCCAATATTAATTGGTTCATTAATATATGGATCCTGTCCTTTTTTGTTCATCATTATACTGATTTAATTTTTGTGTGCATTTTTTGTTATTTCCATGATTATATAGATTTGAATTAAAAATGTGCATCTGGCCCTTTTTTGTCCCGCCCATTACATTGAACTCATTTTATGTATTGAATTTCTGTTAGTTTTATCAAACCATATGGACTTGGTAAAAATGTAAAATCTTTTTGTTGTTCATTGGTGTGCTCCAAGATAATTTGGTGTTTATGAAGACTTCAAAATTCTTGAAAAAGCCAGTACATTTTAAATCATTTTAATTTCTGTTTTTTCACTGGGGTACATATTTAACAATAAGCACACTGGGCACACACTGCATTTGCAACACTCAATCACGCACACGGCAAAATTTTTTTCCCCCAAACAACGCACATCTACTCCAAATTCATCCAGAGGAGAGCTGGGGGAAAAAAAAGAAAATTCCACTTTTTTTTTTTAGCTCCCTTTCCAAAAATTTTGGTATCAGTTTTACCAGTGAAATGAGTTTTTTACAGCAGTTTTTTTTTTTTTTCTTTTTACAAAAAGAATTGTCTTCCCCGTGTGGTTTTTCAGGGTTCGCCCCCGATGGAAACGGAAGGGCACCCCCCAGACGTCCCCCCAAAACCAAATGTCCCCTGATCACAGTGCGAGGAACAACTTTTCCGCGCCGGGTTTTTCCCCCTTCATGGAAACCCCCTGCGCATACCTTACAATGAGCTGTGGGGAAAGAAGTGGTGGATTCCCCAAAGCGAAAAACCATGGTGGGAAAAAAACTGTAATCCTTGGTTTCCCTTTGGTTTTTTTTGTGGTGTGGGTTTTGACCCAGACTCAACTTTTCTTTTATGTTCTAAAACCACAAAGGAAAATTTTGAAAGCTGACACGTGTGTAAGTCCCCCGTCTACGAGGTGAAAATACGTAAGTTTTTTTTTTTTGTTTTCATATTTTTTTTTTTTGGGGTGCTGACTCAGACCGAAGGGCTTTTCTTTTTAAACATATTGCTAAATCCATCAAAGTTTTATTAAAAACGACACGGGGGGGTGGGTTCTCTGTTTCCCACTGATGGTGGTGGAAAACTGTAAGGTTTTTTTTTGTTTTAAACAAAATTTTTTTTTTTTTGTGTGCATGACTCCCCCGCTGAGACTTGCTTACATTTCCAAAATCCATCAAAAAGGGGAATTTTTGAATACTGACACTGGGGCTGCAGTGCCCACAATTTTCGAAAATACTGTTTGTGTTGTGGGGGTTGGGTTTTTTTTTTTCGTTAATGTTTTTTTTTTCCCCCCCGTCTTTTCCTTGTCTCTGTTTTCTTTTAAATTTTTTTATTTGAGAACTGTATGGGGAAAATTTTTTGCCATTCCCCTGCCGTTTTTTCATTTTTTTTTTTTCCCCCCGTTTTTGGAAAAACCCCCAAAAATGGTTCCCTTGCTAACATTGAAATTTAGATTTTCCTTGATACTTCAACCATTTATGGGTGGCCCCAAAAAAAAATAGGTTTAATGAAAAAAAATACTTGAACTCACCCCCATTTATGAGGTCCATAAAAAAAATAGGTTTTTTAATGAAAAAGTAAATTAAATATTCACCCCATTTTGAGGTCCCCCAAAAAATTTTGGGACTTTTAAAAAGAAAAAAAAACTTGATTTCTTCACCCCCCCATTTAGATGGTCCCCCAAAAAATTATAGGTTTTTAATGAAAAAGTACTGTACTTTTTACCCTATTTAGAAAGGCCCAAAAAAATTAAAAGGGTTTAAAAAAAAAAAAAAGTAAATTGAAAAGGACAGAGGGGTCTCCCCCGCGTTGGGGGTCCCCCCCGGCACAAAAGGGGTCCCCCCCCCCTGAGAGCGAGAAAAACATAACGGGCCACACCAACATCCGGCAACTCCCCCAGTCCCCTTCCCCCAAATCTCTCCTCAAAAACCCGAGTGGACCTCAATAGCAAAAACCCTACGTCGGTGTGGGGCTCATTGGTTTTCAGGGCCATGGGGCGGGCCTGCTTTTCCACCCGGGTTTTTTACCCCCCGTCTGCCCCAACTTGTCTCCCCCGTGCCCCCATTCCCCCCCCGCAAATCCATTGACGCCCCGTCCCCCCCCCTTTTCCTGGCGGGCCCTCAAAGCCTTTGCCTTTCCCCCCCTTTTCCCCATCCTCCACAAATGGGTAGGAAGGCAGGCTGGGGAGCCCAACGATCCTCATAACCCCTTTTGGGGCCGACTCCCTCCCCCGGGGTTCCGGACCAAAAAAAACCCCTCCCATTTTTTCCCCCCCTGCCAACTAAACCCCAGGGGGGGAAACAGCCTCCAGGCAAACCCCGTCCCGACCCCCCTCACTCCCCAACCCCCCAATCTCGCCCCTTTCCCACCCGGCTGATGTGTCCCCCCCCCCCCGGCGCGGCATCTACCCCTTCCCCCCACTCGACCCCGGCCCGGGCCCTCCCCAACCATCCCGCGGGGGGGTGGAGCCTCCCCCAGGACCTGCAGATTTTAGCCCCTCGGCCCCCCCCGCCGCAGACCCACCCTGATCCCCCCCATAAAACTAAAACCGCGGGGGGGAAAAAGGTTTCCCCCCTGGGGGCTCTGACAAAACCCCCCTTCCCCATGTTCCCCCCCTTTTTAGCATCCCAATAGGCAATTTTTCATCTCACTAGCCCGGCGCAGAAACTATCTGCTAGCTCCCCCCGGGGTTACAATCACCCCCCCCTGCACCACAAACCGCCAACTAGGCGGGCCCCCCTTTAGAAATTTTTCCTCCCAGGGAATCTCAAGGGAGGTGGCCCCCCCCGGGGGGCCCATTCCCCCCTAGCCCCGTTACCCCTTTGGGACCCTCTTTATTGGTCTTTTAACGGGGCCCTTTTTGGAAACCACCTTTCCGAGCCTTTTCCCCCACCCCTTCGACCTCCTTTCCCAGAAACCACATTTTCCCTTTGCCCTGGCTTCGGCCCAGACGGGCGAAGCGAGATCCATCCCTTAGCGGAGAACCCCAGGACGGCTTTTCCCCCAAAAGGGCGGCTCTGTCTCCCTGAAAAATTCCCCCTGAAAAATTTTTAGCAAGAACCAGGACCCGGGCCCCCTTTCCTCCCCCCCTCCATCCCATCCGCCCAAAAAGCGGAAAAATCCCCCCGGGCCCCTCAAGAAAAAAGGGGGCACATGGACCCTTTTGGGGCCCCAAGGTGCCTTTAAATCAAAATGGAACGCCCCCAACGCCCCCCCCCCGCATCCCAGGGAAAAAGCCTCCTATCTCCATTAAAACCCTAACAAACTCTAAGGACACTCGGCGGGCACCCATCTCCAATGGCTGTCCCCCTGGACTTCCCCCCAAACTGCCTACGCCCGGCTAAAAAGGATCTCCCGCCCATATCCCCCCGGCTCCCTGAGTCCCCAAACGCTGGCCAAACCTCTGCGGCGTTCCCCCGCACCCCGCCCCCCCCTGCCCACCTATTGGAGGCCAGCCCCTTCTGGGTTTTTGGAAAAAACCCCTTCCCCAAAAATTTCCCACTTTAGGGAAAAACCGAATGACCCGACTTTGGGGGGGCAAAAGGGATCTCCTTTGGGGGGGCTAATGCAGCTATTTCCGTTTTGCCCCCTAAACCCCAAGAACCATTTTGGGCACGGGGCCCTCCTCCAATTCCCCCTTTAAAAATTCCCCGCTATGGTCTACAGGTAAAGTATAGACGCCAAAAAGGGGAGTTTTTTTCTTAACCCCGTTTGGTTTATACTTACCCCTGTCAAAAACCCGATGCCCCCCCCTCCTTCCCCTCTAAACGCCAAATCCCCTCACACACTCACACCGCACACACCAACACCCCCATACCACACTCGCCACCCCCCCAAACCCCAAAACACCCAACACTCGCACACACTCACACACACGCCACACTCACACAACCCACAACCACCCACCCCAAAAACATGCACCTCGCCAACACAACCCCCACCCAAAACACACACACACCCCCACACACACAAACACAACACCCACACACACAACACACAAACACCACACCAAACCCCAAACCACCTTACACTCCCCCACACTCCCACAAACACAACACACACCAAAGCATGCACCACGCACACAACGGAAAAAAAAGGGAGTGGCGGAGGGCAACCCAGTGCCCTTTAATCTGAGGTTTAGGCTCTGCCCCAATCCCACACGGACTTTTTTTTTTGCTTAGTCACTAATTTTTAACCTGGGCCAAGCTTTTAAAAAGCATCCCCCCATTTAACAGCCATGGTAGTTACATAAAGGCTGTTCCCGGTTGCCAGTTTTTTTCCGGGTAGGAAAAAAGAATTTTGGTGTCCCGGGAAAATTTTTTGGGGGAAAGGGGGACTTTTGTCTTTTTTCCATTTGACGAACCAAAATTTGTGAAATTTCCCGCATTTTTAAAAATGGATTTCATACACCAAATGGTGATTTTTTTATTGATTTTTTTTTTTCCCATTTTTTCAGGGCCCCCGGAACAACGATCAAATTATTCCCCTTCAAGGGGGCGAATCCAAAAAAAACAACGATACTTTAAGATCCCTGAAAACCGGTGTAATAATCCCCCCACAAAAAAACCAAGGATTTGGAAAACCAGCATCCCAAATTTGACAGATTATCGTGAGTTTTTTGAATTTTTTAAACATAGATTTTTTTTTGTGGGCTTGAATTCTTGTGTAGGGAATGTTGAACAATTTCAACTGCTCACTCCGCATTAAAATAAATAAAATTTTTTTTTCGGGTCCACAGACCTTCCCCCCCTGCCAACCATAGCTTTTTTTCGTCTACCGCCCAAATCCATGCTTCAAACCACAGACTATTGCCGCTTGCCCCAGAGAGAGAAATTTACAGTTCAAAATGGAAAACCCAGGGCAGAGTGCTTCACAGAAAAATTTTTACAGTTTAAGATAAAAAGGACCCAGGCCCAGAGTGCCTTCACGGAACAAATTAGCAGTTCAGATCAGGGACCCGGGGCCCAAAATTCTACAGGGAAAAAAATTTTTGCATTTTCAGATCATGGCCCCCCGGGGGGCCCAAGAAGTGTCTTTGAGGGAAGAAAAAAATTTGCATTCCCCAGATCATGGACCCGGGGCCCCCAAGGGGGGCCCCCTTCACGGAGAAAATTTGCAGTTCAGACAGGACCCAGGGCCAGAGGCCCCTTACGGGAAAAAAAATTTTCATTCAGTCGGGGACCCGGGGCCCCCCCAAAAAATGCCCTTAAAACCGGGAAAAATTTTGGGGCAGTTCAATCAGGACCCGGGGCCAGTTTTGGCTACACGGGGGAAAAAATTTTTTGCAGTTCAGATCAGGACCCCCGGGGGCCCCCAAAATTTTCTACAGGGAAGAAAATTTGGCCAGTTTCCCCAGCCCCAAAGGGACCCAGGGCCAGAAAGGAAACCCCTACACGGAGAGAAATTTGCAGTTCAGACCCCAGGGGACCCACCCCCCAGAGTGTCTACAGGGGAAGAAAATTTGCAGTTCAGATCATGGACCCAGGGCCAAGTGCCCCCTAAAAGGGAAGAAATTTGATTCAGTCAGGACCCAGGGCCAGAGTTTTTCCCCCTACACGGAGAAAATTTGCAGACAAATAAATACCCGGGGCCAAGTGCCCCTACACAAAAGAAAAAAATTTGCATTTTCAGTCAGGGGACCCCAGGCCAGATTTGGCTACACGAGAAAAAAATTTGCGTTCGACAGGGCCCCCGGGGCCAGAGTGCCCCTTCACGGGACAAATTAAAATTTTCAGACCATGGACCCGGGGCCCCAGAGGTCTTCAGGGGAGAAAAAAATTTGCAGTTCAGATAAAAGGAAAACCCAGGGCCAGAGGGGCCCCTTGACAGAAAAAAATTTGCATTTTTCAAAAATCATGGACCCGGCCAGATTTGCACACGGAAAGAAAAAATTTGCATTTCAGATCAGGGGCCCCAAAGGGCCCCCAAAAATTTCTTCCCAGGGAGAAAAAAATTTTGCATTTTTCGATAAATGGACCCAGGGCCAGAGTTCTACACAGAGACAAATTTAAACCTTTTTGAAATCTTTAACCAAGGCCTGCTTCCTTCCGACAAATCTAGGGAACAACCCCCTTGGGCCCACATCTGCCCCTACAGATGGACAGTTTTCTCATTTTTTAAATGCAGACTAAGCCCCCACTTGCCCACGTACAGATCTACAGTTAAAAAACCATAGAATAATCCTAAAATTGGCACAGATATTTCCAAATTGCCTCCCCCAGACGGGAAAAAAAAATAATCTTCAAAATCTAACATAACCAAAAAATTTCAGCTGTATCCTCCCCGGCCCCCCCCCCAATTGCACAAAAAAACATTGAAACGCCCCCCAGCCAGTTACGAAAATCAATCCTCCTTTCCCTTCATTTTCCCCCCAAAATTCTCATTTTAGCTTTTTAAACTAGGGCCATAATGCACACAATAATTTTTAAAGAAAGCAGCATCTGTTTTATTTTGGAAAGGGACTCCCAATAATCAATATTTGTTAGGACAATGTGGCAAAAATGCATGCAAGCTTTGGGTGAAAATTTTTTTTTTGCACAAAAAATGTCAAAAATTTTTGTGTGGTTTTGGAGCCAAAAACGATCCCCCAATTTTTCCATTTTTAAAATTCATGACCTTTTTTGCCTAAAATTTAAAAAATTTTTGCATTTTTTTGGGGAAAATTTTTTTTATTTAATGTAATGATTTTTTGGTCTGTGTTTTTTATGTATCATTCAGCTGACATTAAAAATGCAAAGAGAAAACCCCGGGCATTAAAACCCCTGTCAGTTTTTTTTGTTTTTCACAAGATGGAAGTGGCAGCAAACAAAACAATGGTGACCCCAACGTTTCTGGCCCCAAAAAAGCCCCCCCCCTTTTGTAAAAACGGTGATAATTGAAAAAAGACCCCACTCAACAATCATGCAACCAGACCCCTTCTCCTTTGACCTGTCTGAAATTACAAACAGGAAAAAAGCGTTTTTGGGACAAATGGCGCAGGCCCCAGGGGGAGGTGTTTTTTCTTTTTGTTTTTTTTGTATTTTGATTTAATGGTCTTTGTTGAACAAAATTTTTGGGAGGAATAAGCTTTAATAAAATCTTTCTACAAAATAGATAGATGAAGAAAGAAATAGAGATATATAACAATTTTTTTTAAATTTTTCCCATAATTTGAAAAAAATATAAAAAAAAATAAAAAACTTTTTTTTTAATTTTTATGATTTTGAAAAAAAAGTTTTTTTTAAACTTTTTTGGGCCCTGGAAATTTTGGGGGTGGGGTGGAGGAAAACTTTTTATGTAAAGATTTTGTTTTTTTTTGATTGCAGCAAATTCCAAAAATTTGAAAAAAAAGAAAAAAAAAAAATCATGCGGGTTTTTTCCCCTCATATAGCTAAAAACATGTTTTAAAAAAATGCAAAAAATTGAAGAATTTTAAAAGGGAAAAGGGGCCAAATTTTTTTTTTTTTCCAATTTTTCTTCACAGCACAACAAAAAATTAATTTGAGCCCCCCTGTAATTTATTTAATCAATTCCCTGACAAATTTCCTCATAAATGTTTTATATGATACCCTTTTATGGCTTTTTTTCTGCCCCCAAAAAATGGCCCTTTTATCAATTTTTGCCTTTTGGTTTTCCACCCAAAATTTTTCCAAAAATTTTCCCCTTTGAAAACCCAAAACCCATTTTTTTTACTTTTAAACATCTTTTTTCCCCAGGCCCATAACAGTTTTTTTTTTTTTTTTCGCTGTCCCATCTTTTTTTGTGCCCCCAAAAAGGGGGCACCTGAAACCAAAAACCCGCCTTTTTCCGCCCCCCCAAATCCACCCCCGCAGCCGGGGCCCCCCCCTCCCCCAAAAGGGCCCTATACAGGCAAAACCCCCAAAAAAGGAAAAAGCCCCCCGATGCCCCGAGTCATCATGACCCCCAACCCATCAAAGGAAAACTTGTCACGCTGCCGAGTCACTTTGGGGGGGGCCCCATTTTTGTGCTTTTCAAATTCATCATACGCGGGAAACGCCCCCTTTAACAACCCCCCTACTGACGAAACCCAAATAATGTGGGAAGGGGCAAGGACCCCCCCCCCTGGAGGGTTGTCCCCCATGCTGTCCTGGGGAAAAACCCCCTATAATTTGCCAATACTGGGTGACCCCTAAAACAGAACAACCAAAGGCCAAGACATGGAGAAAAGGCCCCAAAACTGAGATCACCAGAAAAAAGCAGGGGCATAAAAGGGCCACAAAATTTTGGATCTACATTTGTTTTTTTTCCCCCCGCCCCAGATCTTTTTTTTTCTCTCTACCCAAAAGGGAATAGGAAAAATACAACTAAACTACTTTGGATGAAACCCCCTTTTCCTCTCTCTCTGCCCCCCTTTCCCTTTCGCTCTCTTTTTTTTTTTATACCCCCTCCCTTTGTTCTTCAAAATCTGTTTTCACTTTGGCATCTACTCAATTTTTTTTCTGCTTTTTTTTTTCGTAACTCCCATTTTTTTGGCTTTTAAAAAAAAATTACCCCCCAAAATAACAACTCTGTCCATCCCCCCCTTTTTTGGAAAAACAGGTCAATTCAGTAGTGAACCCCCCTACTACCCTTTGACTTTCCGAGGGAAAACGGTGGGGGTATTTCACCTCCCCCATGACGAGGACAGATTACCCCCCCCCCTTTAGATAACCCTGCGCCCCCCAGTAAACTTTCAAAAAAAAAATTTCCCCATAATTTTTTTGAAAAAAAAAAAAAAAAAGGGAAGAGAAAAAAAGTAATTAAAAAAACCCCATTCCAAGTTTTCCCCAAGCAAAAACTTTTTTTTTCAATGTTTTTTTTGTTTTTTTTCCCCCTTCTTTCAAAAATTAAAATTTAATTTTGGGTAAAAAAAAATTCCCCCGGGCACATCCCCCTTCAGCGTGGGAAATGAGGGTTTTGGTGACGTTTTTTTCTGCCTCATTTCACCTCCAAACCACGCAAACCTTTTCACATACCAGGTGAGTGAAAACCTTTTTTAGGTAAGTTTTGGGCCCCAGAAAAAGAATGGGGGGATGATAATAAAATTAACAAAAAATCAAATAAAATCCCTATGTGATTATAAAAAAAACTTCCAGAAAATGATTTTAATTTTTTTAAAAATGCACAAACCAGGGGTGGCACAAAGCCCTTCAATTTTCTTCAGCCCTGAATTTAAATTTGCTGTGAAAAACTGTAGGAGCTTCAGTCTTTCCCATAAAAAATAAACCAAGAATAGTATGAAAAAAAAAAACGTTTTTCGATTAAAATTTTTGGGTATGTAAACCAACCACCGGCAAAGGGCTATATCAGGGTAAAAAAATGTGCAGTTATTTTTTTAGCAATTAAATTTTTTTTCCCCAAAATATAGTGAAAATTTTTATCAAAAAACTTACATGTTAATATCAAATGTACGTGAAAAAGATGAAGACTTTTTAGAAAATTTGATATAAAAACCACTAGGTTAAAAACTTAATAAAAAAAAAAGTACACTGGGGGGGTTTTGGGAGATTTTTTAGCAACTAAACTAAAATAACATCAGTAAAAATGAAGTAAAAAAATTTTTTAGTAATAAACCTATAGAATGCTTTGTGCAAATTTAAAATTGGAGACTTTATTCAGAAACCTCGGAAATTAATATGAAAAACCCAATTTTGAATGATGAAAAAACTCTGGGGATCAATTTTTTTAAATTTTAAAACATAGTGCCAACCAAGTGATTAATTAAATATTAACATAGCTGCCAAACCCTGGGGGGGAAATTAAAAAATTAACCAAACTCCCCAACTCGGGTGATTAATTTTTTAAAATATTAACATAGCTCCCCCAACTCATTTGATTAAAAGTTGATATTAACATAGTTTTGTCAACTCAGGCAGAGGGCCCCATTGCCCCCCCCCTTCAGAAAACCAGGCCCCCCAAAACGGGATCTGTGGGGGAAAAGAGACTTTTCCACCCTGTTCTGGGGAAAACCATCAGACGGGGTCCAAGAACACCGGCGGGGGATTCGAAAGTTAGAAAACAAAAATTATTGGGATCCATAACCCCACTAGTGAAGGAACAGAACGAATCAATTCCCCCTTTCCCCGACTCCCAAACATCATCGGGACGAGTCAGTCTAATTAGTGCCTCGCAAAAACTTTGGCATCCACAGCAGAAGCAAAAGAACAAGTTTTTTTTTAAAAAACCCAGTGCTGCTAAAGGAGAATTCCTGAAAAAGAGAATTTCTGTTTTTATTGCAGCGATTTTCAAAAACCAGAGTAAAGGTGCCCCCCACCACCACTCCTGCCCACCCGCTTGGGGGCAGTTTTTTGGCCCAAAATGGGAAAAAAAGAACGAGAATGGCCAACGCCTCAGAGCCCTGGGTGTCATCATGGATTTTTGGGGGTCATTAACACCCTTCAACACGAAGCCCCCACATTTTTTTTCCTCCTTGGGGACCCCAAAACCCCCGATCCAAACCCCCGGGGAACAGCCCCGATCTGATCCTCACCAGACAGTCAAACCTTTTCCAGCATCAAATACAACCGCATATCGAGCGCCAATTGGGACACTGACCCCCATCTTTTGGGTGCAACAAAGTGAAGCCCCCCGCCCGAAGAAAGGCTGCACATAAAAGAGAAAGGGGGGGCGGCCTCGAAACGACCCCCAGCAAAAAACACCAATCAAAGAAAAGTGGAGGGGTTTTTCACTGGTTTTTTGGGGGAAAAATTTTTCCCCCTCCCTGGCCCCCCCCCACTGCAAAAAAGCCCCCAAACCAATGGGAAAAAACTTCAAGATTTGTTTTACAACGCCCCATTCCACCCTTTTCCAAAAAAAACCACCCAATCGCCTGTTGGTTTTTTTAACCCTTTAAAGAAAATTGGGGCCCATCCCCCGAGGGCCCCCAAGAGAAAAAGCCCTGACAGCATACAAAACCAATCCCAGTGACAGAACCCCAGGGCTCCATGCGCTTTGCAGCAAAGTCCCAGCTTTTTGCCAGGCAAAAGCCCCCCCAAAGAATTTTTTTGGCTTTTCAGCTCTGCTTTTCCCAAACAAATCGCAGCTGCCACAGGCAACATTTTAAGGGGATGTATGACGGCACAAGCAAAAGGCCCCTTGGGCCCCCCCAAACCCAAAAAAAAAAACTGCCCCCCTTTTTAAATCACTACAGGGGAGGCGATTCAGGACAGAGAACAACAGAATTTTAAAACGCGGGCGAAAAAACTTTCACGGGAACTAAAATAAAGGGAAAAATGAAATCCCCCCAGAAATGCCCCGAATGCCCCCTAAATCCTACCAGACTGGAAGAGCTTGACAAAAAAACCCCCATACACAAAACTCAACGAAGTCCCCCGGACTCCCCCCTTTTCCCCCAGCAAGGCACCAGGGGAAAAACAGTAAAACCCCCCCCCAAAGTACTGAAGTGCGTAAAGAGACCTCAAACACAGATTGCAAAAAATCCCTCCTCTGGGGGGGAAAAACAAAAATACCACAAACAAAGAAAAGGGAGCCCAAAACTCCCCTCACAAAGACAAAAACAAAGGTGGGGCAGAAGCGATTGCAAATAATTAAACCGTGGCATTCCCTCCCATTTAAATCATTGGGGGAAAATCCCCTTTTGCAGAGTAATTCCGAAGAGGCTCCAAGTACTTGCAGAGCAAGTTTTTTTCCTGAATCGCATGGGGGTTTTTTTTCCAAGCCCCAACAGATCCACTAAAAGATATGATCTTCCCCCCTTAAACAACTTTAGGAAAAAAAAAATGTGGGGGGCAAAGGCCCCCACCTTCATTGCCCCCTTCATAATCTCCCCCAAAGCTTTTTTGAAATTGGCCAGCAAGAAGGCCTCTTCAAATCCCCCCCCCAAAATTGGATGCCACCCAAAAAATTTTTTCACATCACAGCAAAATTTTCCCCGAAGACACGAAAAAGGCAAATGTCCCCCCCTTTTGACAGCCCCCAAACATCACTGCCTTCAACTCAGAGCAATGAAACAGGGTTGCGTCCTGGCCCCCCCACCCTGTTTTTTAAATTTTCTTTGCTGTGAGCCTGAAACACCGTTTTTTCCCCCCAGCCCCGAAGGTATCTATCCCCCGAACCAGGACTAACGGAAACTCTTCAAAACCCCCTCCAGACTAAGAACCAAGACTAAAGTCAAGCGAGGGCCGCGGACTTCCCCCTTTGCAGACACGCAGCATTAAAAAACCCCCCACACAGCCAGACCTACAAAAACAAACTCAAGACTCCTTCAAAACGATGCCCTGCCAAGACTTCGGGCTTACCATTACCTTGAAGAAAACACAGGTCCCCCTGGGACAGGGATGTTTGACTTCCCCCCCCAGTTATCAGCATCAATTACCCCCTGAACGGATTTTGTCCATGACTTTTTTTCTGGGCTCCCCAAAATCCTTTTGGACACCCCTCTCACTTAAAAGCAGAGCCAAAGGGGGCAAAAGGGAAAGGCAGCCACCCACCAGGACCCGACGACAAAAAAAGCATGGAACAACAGCAAGCTGCCGAGCACAAAAAGAACCAGATCCCCACAGAGCCGCTCGTGAGCCCCCCTCCCGTTGGCACGAAATCCCCGGGACTTTGCATGCCCAAAAGACGAAAGCCAAGCTTTTTTTCATATCGTAGCCTCGACGCATTCGAAATCACCTGGCAGGGGGCAAGTCCCCCCCCCCCCAACCCATGTCCCCGGAAAAAAAGCCGGATTCACCACAGTAAACAAAAGCTTTCTGAAAAAAAAAGACGTAAAACACTGGGGTCGGCTAGTTTTGTCTCATGGGTATGGGACGGGGTTTCCCCAAAAAAACCTCCTCAAGGGGGAAAAATTTTGCAGGGAAAAAAGTCCCCCACAGCCCCGACCACAGCGCGATTTCAAAAAAACGTGTGCAAGAGGGACCGAAAAGCCTTGAACTCAACCAGAACAAACTGGGAAGCAACACCCTCAAAGTCCCCCCCCCCGCCTGGAGACAGACCTGTGCAAAAAGGGCTACCAAGTTGAAAGACCTCGTTTCCCCGCGCACGGGGGAAAAGAAAAAATTTAGAAAAAAGGCTGCAGCCCCCGGAAAAAGACCACAAACCAAAACCCTTCCCTCTGTGGCCCTCTGCCCCCAGGACTGTCCAAAACCCCGGGGTCCGGGCTGGCCACCACACCCCCCCGTTTCCAGAAAAAAACCCTAGAGCGCAACCCATAACTTTCCGAAACTGAAAAAGGAAAAGCCAATTACGTCAACCAGGGATTAAAGTTGATATCAACCCCTAGCGCCCAAAATCTAGTGACAAGTTGGAATTAACAAGCGCCAACTCCAGTGAAAGTTTATTTATTAAAAATAGCTGCCAACTCTTCAGAACTTTTCGGGTTTCCATGTTTTTTTTTTGAATCATTCCCATTTTTTCCAATTTTTTTTTTTTAAAAATCCAAATTTCCACAAAATTTTTGTATAGGTTATTCATTAAAAAAAAAATAATGCTTAATCACATAGCACCCAAAAAAAGTCCAAAAAAGGGGTTTTTATAAAATTTTTTAATATTTTTGTCCCAAAAATTTTTTTTTTTAAGCCCCCCATTTTTTCCAGTAAAAAAAAAAACAAAAGTGAGTTTTAAAAAGGTTTCAGACAAAAGCCAAACTGTTTGGGGTTTCAACCCATCCCCCCCTCCCCCCTTTTAAAAAACCCCCAAAATATTTATTTATTTTTTTTGAAAATTTAAAAAAAAAAGGTTTTTGGAACCTGGGATTTTTTTTAGGGATTTTACAGAATAATTTTTAAAAAATTTTTAAGCATTAAACGATTGGAAAATTAAAAGCTTGTGGAAAATTTTAGGGGAAAAAACCCTTTTTTTTTTAAAAATTAATTTTTTAAAACAATTTTAATAATTTTTTAAAATTTTAGATTTATTGGGCAAAAACACAATAATATGCCCCTAAAGATGCAAATAAGTGAAGTTAAAATCAAACTGCTGTGGCATATGAAAAAACATTCAACAAAAATTAATATGAAAAAAAAGCGTATAATGCCGGAGACTTCATAATTTGTAAAAGCGAGTTGATGGCTGTAGAATTAAGTAATTGACCCGTTAAAAAAATAGTGGGAAAAAAAATTTTAAACTCATTAAGGTTTGTTAAACTGTTTTAGTTTTTTTTTATTTTTTTTTTTTTTTTTTCATTGAGGTTTTAATGACGTTTATTAAAGCAAATTAAAACTGGGGGGAAAGAAAAAAAAACTCTGGCCATTTTAAAACTTTTTAGAAATACTATGGTTCTTTTTTTTTTCAAGAAAATTTTTGGCAAATGGGGAGAAGTGAGAAAAAAATAAAAGCCCCCACAGCTAGGGTTTTTAAAACCTTGTGCAGTTTTTTTTTTTGGGGGAAAACTACACGAAGTGCAAAAACTCCTTACAGAGTGGGGGGACATCCACGGGGGGGAAAAAATGTAACTCAAATGAGAACTCACCAATCTTCCATTCCCCCTCCCCCGGATCAATACACACCAACATTTTCGAGAACAACCAAAAGCGATGGGAACAGTCATTGAGAACGGTCTGCTGTGGATGCTGGAAAGGGTAAAGTGCATTACTGCATAGTTTTAGACAACGCGTGTTAAAAAAAAACACGGGGTGTCCCCGTTTTTTCTCAAAGCACAAATTCAGGCACCTAACCCATGAAAATTTTCCCGGGGAAAAAAAAAATTTGTCTGTAAATGCAAGTAAAAAACAAGTTAATCTTTTCTTATAACCCCCCCCTTTGTGTTTTTTTTCTATTTGGTAGTAAAAAGGGAGAAAAAAAACTTCTATTAGACTTTTCTTCGCCGTAAAAAAAATTGCATTTTCCCCCAAGTTATGGGGAAAAGTGGGTTTTCCCGCATAAATAATGACAGTGCCTTTAAATCTTGAAGCATGGGAAAATCCCCCGAGTGGAAATTTTTTAAAAGGAAAAAAAAGGATCTGGGGAAAAAAATCTTTTCCCAAAAATTATCTTAGATTTTGCAATTTTTCAAAAAGCTTGTGGCAAAGACGGGGGAAAATTAAAGGATATTAAAATACAAAAAATAGGGAAAATTTTTAAGGATAAAAATTGACAAAATCGGGAAAAAAGGGCCCCCTTTAAAAAAGTCCGGGTGCGTTTACCGCCCAAAACTGCGGTATGTTTTTGATGCAGGAAGGGGGGTAGGGTGCAGAGATCAAACACTTTTAGGTGTTACCTTGTGCAAACTTTCAGTTAATTCATGCGGCAAAAAAAAAACCCCCCTTTGGTTTTCAGTAAAATGGCAAACATTAAGCCCCAAGATTTGGAGGGGGGGAGGGGTTTAAATGTTTAATTTCAGATGTTAATTCCCCAACAAGAAAAGGTTTTTTTTTAGAGGTGTTTTTCCTGGTGCAAAATTAAGTACTTTTTTAGGATCTGTACAGCAGAGAATTAGTTTTTTATGGTATTTTTTCCCCCTGTGGTAAAAACCCCCGGGTTTCAATGTAGAAAAAGAAATTTTTTTGGCAAAATCAATGTTTTTTTTTAGAGTTTTTTAGGCCAAGATCATGTAGTTTTGGGATGCAAATTCATTAGCAAAGTTTTTTGTGGAAGCAAAGGTTTAAGGGGGCACACTGAGATGGGGGAAAGAAAAATTTTTTACAGAGACAGGTCCATTAGGGATGTTTTTTTTGTGGCCCAAAAATCAGGGGCCTTTTTAGACATTTGACGAGAAAACAGGGGCCCCTTAGGGGAAAAAGGGGGTTTAAGTGGCAAAGGCCCGGGGCACTTTGAGAAAAATTTTTCAAGAACCAAAGGGGGTTTTCCCCCGGGGAAAAAATGGTTTTATGTGGGCCCCAAAGGCCCCGGGGCAAAATTTTTAACATTTGGAAAAGGTTTAGGTGTTTTGGAAAAAAAATTTGGTTTTTGGGGGAAAAAGGCCAGGAAAAATTTTTTTTTAGACCCTTTTTAAAGATCAGGGGTTTTTTTTAAAAAAAGGTTTGTTTTTTTTTTATGTGGCCCAAAAAACCAGGACACTTTTTTGAGACATTTTTTACAAGATCAGGTCCCCCTCCCCGATGTGTTTGTTTTCAAAAGGCAGGGAAAAACTTTTTTAAGACATTTGACCCGAACAGGTTTCCTCAGAATGTTTTTTATTTGGGGAAAGGTCCGGAAAACTTTGAACATTTAAAAAGAAACAGGTCTGTTGAGGGCATTTTGACAAGATCAGGCCCCCTTAGGGAAACCCCAAAGTGGCAAAGGCCCCCGGGGGGAACTTTGAGGGGCATTTACAGGATCAGTCCATTAAAGGTTTTTTATGTGGCAAAAAAGGTCCGGGCCCCCTTTGAGACATTTTTTACAGAGATCAGGTCCGAGGATGGGTTTTTTATTATGGCAGAGATTCAGGGCACTTTTTAACATTTTTACAGAGATCCCGGGCCGTTAGGATTTGGTTTTATGGGGCAGAGGTCCAGGGGCCCCTTTTGAACATTTGACAAAAGAAACATTCTTTTGAATGTGTTTTTTTGTGGCAGGGTCAGGGGCCACTTTTGAGACATTTGAACAGAGAACAGGTCTTGTGAGTAAAAATTTTTTTGTGGGGAAAAAGGGCCCCGGACCCTTTGAGAAAAATTTGACAGAGAAACAGTCTTTTGGAGGGAAAAGTGTTTTTTGGCAAAGGTCAGGGGGACTTTGAGACATTTGCGAAATCATCCCCCTAAGATTTTTTAATGTGCAAAAAGGGCCCCCCCGGGGGGCCCCCTTTTAGACATTTGACAGAGGTCCCCCGGTCCCCTTTTTGATTTTTTTTTTTTGGCAAAGGTCAAGGGGGAAAATTTGAGACCCTTTTGACAAAAAGAAAAAGGGGCCGTTAGGATGTGTTTAAAATGGGAAAAAATCCAGGGGCACTTTGGACAAATTTGGGCAAGAACAGGTTCCGTCAGGAAAGTGTTTTTTCGTGGGGAAAGGTCCCCCGGGGCACTTTGAACATTTTGGGCAGAGAAACAGGTCTTTAGGATGTTTTTATTTGGGGAAAAGGCAGGGGCAAAAATTTGAGAAAAAATTTGGGCAGAGACAGGGCCGTCAGGAAGGGGGTTATGGGGGCAAAGGGCAGGGCACTTTGAGACCTTGGCAGAGCATGCCGCAGAAAGTGGGTATGGGGCAAAGGCAGGGGCACTTTGAAAAACATTTGACAAGATCAAATTCCGTCCCGGATTTTTTTATGTGGCAAAAAGGCAGGGGGCACTTTGAACATTTGACAAGATCAAATTTCCCCCTCCCGGGGTGTTTTTTAAGTGGCAAAGGGCCCCCGGGGACACTTTGAACATTTTTAAAAAAATCCGGTCTTGGAGGGGTGTTTTTAAAAGTGGCAAAAAAATTTCAACACCCTTTTTAAAAACATTTGACAGAGACAGGCTTGTAGGATTGGGGTTTTTGGCAAAGGTCCCCGGGGCACTTTGAAACATTTGCACTCAATTCTGTTTTAGGGTTTTAAAAGAGCTGCCTACCCTACGATTTTTTTTTTAGCGTAATTTTTTTGAAATTTAATGGAAAAAATACATAAAAACGCCCAAGTTTTGGACAAAAATAGAAAAAAACGGCCAAACGAAAAGGGACAAAACCCAAAACAAAAAAAGACTGTTTTCCTTTTTGAAGAAGCGATTTTCTGTCCCCTTTTGTTTCCATTTTTCATGTGCTTGCACACCATGGTCCGCCCCCTCTTTCATATGAGCGACCCCGAACACAGAATCCACAAGAGAAAAAGGCCCCCCACCAGCGAAATTAACACATTCAGGAGGGATGAAGACTAGAAAAAGGTTTTTAAAAAAGAAAGGGTTCCAAAAAAAAAGGGACAAAAACTTTCCTAAATTCATACCACGCAAACTTGGAAGTTTCTAGTCCCCCCCCCCCCCCAAAAAAGGTCCAACTTTTGGGTTGGTTTTCACTTTTGTGCGAAAAAATTTTTTTAAAATTTTGCCAGGAGGGCGCAAGAAAAATTTCATAAAAAACAAAATTTCCCCTCCCCCAAAAAGCATAAAAAAAAAAATCAGAAATGTGAAAAGGAAAAACCTTCAATCGTACAAACGTTTTTAAAAAGGGCCCCCAGGCGAAGTCTAAATGGGGGACCTGGAGCAGCAGGCACAAATGCTGAATGAAAAAATCATGATGGAAAACTGTTGGCTTAATGCGAAAAACGTCCCCCCCCCGCCAACACCGACCCTCTTTTCCCTATTCAAGAATTTTCTGACACTAGTGAAAGCAAAAAAAATCTCCCCAAAGGTGTGTCCCCCGCCGGCCCCCCTTTAACCTTCTGCGTTAATTAGCTTTTACTCCCCCCCCCCCCACAAAAACCCCCAAAACCCCCCCCCAAAAAAGGGGGGAAGGGT
>JAMYXO010001962.1:5000-15000 GCA_033310375.1 Conus canariensis
TGATACCGTTTTTCTATTTCTAATGAAGGAATCACAAAGGCTGCTCCTGCCTTGCCTGTTTCGAGAATGGATCCATCCGTATATATCTGTAGATAGTTTGCATAGTGATTTTCTAAGTGAGGATCTACTGAGGTCTTTAACATGTTGGGTGAGTGATTTTTGGACAAACGTGTGTGATCAATATCAAACATTGGTTTATATTGTCCTCATGCTGGAACTGGCGAAAAGGAAGGTTTAACTGCAATCCCTTTTTCACTTCATTTTGTTGAAGTGAAGATGTCAGAAGCAAACGTATTTATGGATGTTAACGATTGCATTGTTTTGGCTCTTTTTGCAAAATCTTTTTGTGAACTTAAAGGTGTGTGTGTGTGTGTGTGTGTGTGTGTGTGTGTGTGTGTGTGTGTGTGTGTGTGTGTGTGTGTGTGTGTTCCCGTGCGTGCGCTTGTGCATATATATACATGTGTCTGTGTCATGGGTGTGTTTCAGAGTTTTGCGCGATGCTGTGCCATCAAATAAGCACGTGACAGTGACGCCATTTCCGGTGGGACGGACTCTTTTTAAAGGATGAAAAGATATAGGCTTAAGATCGTTCCTTGTTGTTTCTTCAGGTTGTTGTTTTGCATTTGTTCTTTTTTTTTCTTCTTCTTCTCTTCGTCTTCTTCTTCTTCTGTTGTTTCCACTATTCATTTGTTTGATTGTGTTCATATTACGTTGATTGATTGATTTACTCTACGCAAAAGCCAGAATATGTACGCACGCATGCACGTACACACACACATACACACACACACACACACACACACACACACACACACACACACACACATACACACACGCGCGCGCGCGCACGCGTGCGCGCACGCACGCACGCACGCACACACGCATGCACGCATACACACACACACCACACCACACACACACACACACACACACACACACAACACACACACACTGACGAATCTTGCTTGACCGTCACAGACACAACGATAAATGCAGGAGTTGCGACGGTAAGGGATTAAAATGCTTCTTAGGAAAAGGAAGCTTGGGGCAAAACATTAAGCCCTGCAGTTGAACTGGTGTTCGTTCTGTTACCCTCTGTAGATGATGTCCATGCGTGAGACACACGAGTGTATCATTATCTTAACATTAAAACACATTGTCATGACCGGATTAGCTGGCTGACAAGGGCGGCTTGTTTGTTTTTCAAACATTGTATTGCTGGCATTCGCATTCACTTTATCGGGAACAGGTGAGTTGATTTTGCGTCGCTCTTTTTCTACAGATGAAAACAGCAAGTGTGTACTGTCTCGAAAGAAAGTTGTTCATAGATTTTGGTCAATAAATATGAATGAAGCATCTTCAGAGTCTCTGTGTCACCGTGTCTGTCTGGAATGGCCGTGCTAGTGTCTTCTAGTCTAACGGAATTGTGCGCCCTTCTGTCGGTCTGTTTCTTTGATGGGTCAAAAAGTTGCTCATAAAATTCTCCATCCCCTCCTAGTGTGGAAGATGTATCGTCTGAAAACTGGCTTATCCTAAACTCTGTGTCCAACATTTTCATTCCTTTCATTTCCTCACCTTTTCCGAGTTTGCACGACGATGGTTCTACAGATAATAGAAACAGGCATAGTTGTAGAGGGTCACCTTGATGGTTCTACAGATAATACAAACAGGTATAGTTGTATAGGGTCACCTTGATGGTTCTACAGATAATACAAACAGGTTAGTGATAGAGGGTCACTTGATGGTTTACAGATAATACAGGTATAGGTCACCTTGATGGTCTACAATAAGACAGGTATAGGGTCACCTTGATGTTCTACACACAATACAAACAGGTATAGTGATACAGGTCACCTTGATGGTTCTAAGATAATACAAACAGGCATAGTGGTATAGGGTCACCTTGATGGTTCTACAGATAATACAAACAGGTATAGTGGTAGAGGGTCACCTTGATGGTTCTACAGATAATACAAACAGGCATAGTGGTAGAGGGTCACCTTGATGGTTCTACAGATAATACAAACAGGCATAGTGGTATAGGGTCACCTTGATGGTTCTACAGATAATACAAACAGGCATAGTGGTATAGGGTCACCTTGATGGTTCTACAGATAATACAAACAGGCATAGTGGTAGAGGGTCACCTTGACGGTTCTACAGATAAAACAGGTATAGGGTCACCTTGATGGTTCTACACATAATACAAACAGGTATAGTGATATAGGGTCACCTTGATGGTTCTGCAGATAATACAAACAGGCATAGTGGTATAGGGTCACCTTGATGGTTCTACAGATAATACAAACAGGTATAGTGGTATAGGGTCACCTTGATGTTCTACAGATAATACAAACAGTATAGTGGTATAGGGTCACCTTGATGGTTCTACAGATAATGCAAACAGGTATAGTGGTATAGGTTCACCTTGATGGTTCTACAGATAATGCAAACAGGTATGTGGTATAGGTTCACCTTGATGGTTCTACAGATAATGCAAACAGGTATAGTGGTATAGGTTCACCTTGATGGCATTCTCTCTTCATCTAAAAAAAAAATGAGTGTGCCAGTGTGTCAGTGTGCCTGTGTATGTGTGTGTGTGTGTGTGTGTGTGTGTGTGTGTGTGTGTGTTTATGTGTGGTGTGTGTGTGTGCGTGTGTGTGTGTGTGTGTGTGTGTGTGTGTGTGTATGTGTGTGTTTGTGTGTGTGTGTGTGTGTGTGTGTGTGTGTGTATGCGTGTGTGTGTGTGTGTGTGTGTGTGTGTGTGTGTGTGTGTGTGTGTGTGTGTGTGCGTGACATACGTATAAGCATACACCCATTCACAGGACTCTCTCTCTTTCGCACCGAGTCTGACCCCTTGATTTTTAGGAAATAATTCTCACTGATCTAAGCGTAGCAGGTTTGCCCAGTGGGTAAGGCGACAGACTAGTGTTCAAAGGTTTCGGGGTTCGATTCCCACCTGAGGCAAGTTTGTCTTTCTCTCTCTCTCTCTTCTCTCTCGGACAAGTCGGACACTTGAGGTAAACTCTCGCTCTCTCTCTCTCTCTCCTCTCTCTCTCTCTCTCTAACACATCGCAATCTAACCACGCGGCATCACCTCAAACGAACTCGATCAACATTTTACAAGTGTGGCAGAACGTACAATTACTCAAAATCTCACTCAACTAAATTACCTTGAAAAACTAACATTGTTCTGGAAGTCCGAGAATATTCATTCCTAACTGTCAATCCCCTTAATGTCTGTAACTGATATTTACTATTCCTTACGTCATCTGAAGGAGACAGGAAGTCGTGGATTGGATGGAATTGATAGTAAAATTCTAAAACTTTCAGCTACAAGCATATCGGAAATGTTTACTTTACATCACAACTTGTGCATTGAAAAATGTCACTTTCCAACACAGTTCAAAGTGGCAAAAATCATTCCCATCTACAAATCTGGTGACAATTCTAATCCAACCAATTACAGTTCAAAGTGGCAAAAATCATTCCCATCTACAAATCTGGTGACAATTCTAATCCAACCAATTGCAGACCAATATCTATTTTGCCAGTGTTATCCAAACTCGTAGAAAAACACATAAATAAACATGCTTACGACCATCTTGAGGCACATAATCTACTGAGTGACAGCCAATTTGGTTTCAGGAAAAAAAATAGTTTGTGTCATACTGCTCTAACAAACCTAGTAGAACACTGGTATATGACTATCGATGAAACTAAATATTGTGGAGCATTGCTTGTTGATTTTGCAAAGGCTTTTGATGTCGTAGACCACAAGCTGTTGTGCAAAAAAAAAAAACTGTCATTGTATTGCATAACAGGAAATGTGCTCCAGCTGATTTCATCATTCCTTGACAATCGTCAACAATTTGTCTGTTTGAATTCTTCAACATCCGATATATTACCTGGCAAATACGGAGTACCCCAGGGCTCAGTTTTAGGTCCTCTCCTCTTTTCTATCTGTGTAAATGATCTCCCTCTTCATATTGAAGAATCTTGTGAACTCTTTTGTGATGAAACGACGATTCATGCAAACATCTCTAACCTTTATTCAGTGTATGCATCATTACAAAAATCTGTAGACATAGCCTATTAAGTGAATGGTGTAGAGTGAATCATATGTCACTAAACCCCAGCAAGACTAAACTCATGCTTATAACAACCCGTTAAAGACGACAAAACATAAGACAGTTCCCTTCTATTTATATCAACAATGTAAGAATTGAGGATGTAGACAACCATCGTGTACTAGGCGTAACAATTGACAACAATCTTTCTTGGACTGCTCACATCAAAACATTATGCAAAACAGTATCCAGACAAACATATCAATTATGCAGGATTAAGCACTTTTGAACTTACATACCAGAAAATTATTCCTGAATGCATTTATACTCTCCTCAATCAATTACTGTTCGACACTGTTTGATTTGGCTAGCGCAAATTCAATGAAACCTGGAAGCAGTTCTCCTGAAATCCTCGAGCCTCACAGAACTGGACAACCTTCAGGCTGGATTTCTTCCACTAGGGGATATGTTTGCTATCCGTTTCAGTTTCATCAAGGAGGCGTCACTGCGTGCGGACTCGTCCATATACCCTACACCACATCCGCTAAGTTCTGAAACCACACTACGCATGATTTTAAGCTGATGGATAAATGAATTAAAACTAAGGTGAGAGAATTGAAGAAGAGGGTCTCGTCGCTACGACTCAACAGATGTCTGACCTACGCATTAGTCCAACGTGCTGGTCAGACCTTGAGTGCCTAACTACCATAGTTTTTTTGGGGGGTTTTATGTGTGTGTGGTGAATGTACACATGTGTGTATATAGATGTGTGGGCACGGGCCCATATGTGTGCGTGGGCACATGTGTGTGTGTATGTGTGTGTGCGCACGCGCGCGTTTGTGTGTATATGTGTGCGCGCATGTGTGTGTGTGTGTGTGTGTGTGTGTGTGTGTGTGTGTGTGTGTGTGTGTGTGTGTGTGTGTGCATGTGTGTGTGTGTGTGTGTGTGTGATGTGTGTGTCTGTGTGTGTGTGTGTGTGTGTGTGTGTGTGTGCGTGTGTGTGAGTGTGTGTGTGTGTGTGTGTGTATTAGGCTGCATGTATGTGCGCGTGTGTGTGCATGTGCAGAAGTGCGTGTGCATGTACATGTGTGTGTGTGTGTGTGTGTGTGTGTGTGTGTGTGTGTGTGTGTGTGTGTGTGTGTGTGTGTGTGCGTGTGTGTGTAATTTGTGGGTTTGTGTGAGCACACACACATACCTGCATTTATATGTGTACATGTCTCTGTGTATATGTGCGTCTGTTTGTATGTGGGCGTGTACGCATGTGCGTGAATGTATGCATTTGTGCGTTCATGTGTACGCGTGTATGTGCATGTGCGCACGCGTGTGGGTGTGGACATGCACATGCACGCATGTGTATTTGTGTGTGCGTAGGAGCGAGCGAACGCATGCACACACACGTGTGTGTGTGTGTGTGTGTGTGTGCGTGCGTGCGTGCGTGCGTGCGTGCGTGCGTGCGTGCGTGCGTATGTGTGTGAGTGTGTGTGTGTGTGTGTGTGTGTGTGTGTGTGTGTGTGTGTGTGTGTGTGTGTGTGTGCTATCAATAAATGAATGTTCATACAAACAATTGTATCTGGATTAGCTCCACAAGCTATTCAATCAAAATTTAGCTCAAATTTCAGAAAGTTAACAAAATTCAGGTTCCAATACCAAGAACTGAACTGCTTAAATCAAGTGTTTGTTATTCTGCTCCTCTTCTCTGGAACTCGCTTCCACAAGAGCTGAAATGCTATCGAAGCTCAGAATCTTTCAGACGAAAATTGTTTACGTACTTTGCACACTCACACGGGTTATGAACAAATGCAGTATATTTGACATGATCAATGCCCACCCAACTACATGTTTTTACTATACTATGAACAATATAATTTCAATAAGGCTACCTTCACAAAGTGATTGTTGCTGTCTTTAAGTATTCCAGCTTCCAAATACACTATTATTATAATTATCGATACGCTATGTCAGTGCATGTAAATGCCAAGTTGTAAAAGTTCTATACTCCCTCAAAGCATTGTAATGTGTAAAAGTTCAATATTCTCTCAAAGCATTATAACTACACAATGATAAATATGTGTCTTCTTTACTGTTGATTCATTGATGCATTGTCGCTGTCTAATCAAAATCCGAAGCAGTATCTAGCATACAGTGTTGTGTAAAAAGAAACAGAAAATGTAATAATGGCATGTCCCTCTCTCTCTCTCTCTCTCTCTCTCTCTCTCTCTCTCTCTCTAACACTAATTTGTGAGAATGTTTGATTGTTGAACTGAAAGGTGCTGAGGGTGAGGACTAATTCTGCAAGTCTGACCAGTGTAATGGTGGGAGGGTGTTGTTGGGTGTGGGGCCGTTTGTCGAGGAAGAATGTGAGGGCCTTCAGTCCATCAGCATGGGGGATAGAGGTGTAGAGTGACACCAAGTCAAGTGTGAAGAGGATGGATGGCGACACACGAAAACATACCCAGGCCCCCACCGACACTGAACTCTGACCTTTTCACTCGACTGTTTCAAATCTCAGTGCTCCGCCAACCACCCTCCAACAAATCCAGTGAAGTTGAATTCGACATTAAAAAAATGCAAAAAAGACATCAGGCAAATCCAATCCAAACCTGTCCGACACTGTAACCTTACACAAGATCAACAGAAAGCCCTGAAATCATTAAGAGAACGACATGACATAGTCATCAAGCCAGCAGACAAGGTGGTGGCAGTTGTGGTCTGGGACAAACAACTGTACATAACAGAAGCTCAAAAACAACTGTCCAACACAAATTTCTGCACACTACTCACAACATCACCCCTCCCACAACACCAGAAACTCATCGCAAACTCAATCAAAGAAGAAACTCAACAACCTAACGACCACAGCCAAACTCCTGATCATGACAGATACTAAACAGCCCACCTTCCACTGCTTCCCCAAATACATAAAACAAACACACCTGGCAGATCCATTGTCTCTGCTTGCAGCTGCCCCACCGAACACATTTCACGGTACTTAGACTTTCTCCTTCAACCCATAGTACAAAGCCTCCCCACATACCTCAAAGACACAACCCACACACTCAACATGATCAATTCATGCAATGCAGACCCCACTTTTCAACCCAGCCTCCTCTTCACACTTGACGTGGTGTCACTCTACACTTATATCCCCCACGCTGATGGACTGAAGACCCTCAAATTCTTCCTCGACAAAAGACCCCCCAATCACAATACCCTTCAACCACTACACTGGTCAGACTTGCAGAATTAGTCCTCACCCTCAACACCTTTCAGTTTAACAATCACACATTCTCACAAATTACTGGTGTAGCTATGGGCATCAAAATGCGACTATTCTATGCCTGCCTCTTCATGTGACACTTGGAACACCGTCTACTAACCACATACACAGGCCACACACTGGAATTATACAAAAGGTACATTGATGGTGGACTGGGAGCCACATCCATGACCAAACAAGATCTCAATCCTCAACTTTGCCCAGACCTTCCACCCATCCATCCACCTAAACTACACCATTTCACAGTCAGTCAACTTCCTGGACATCACCATTTCCCTCGGAGATGGCCTACTCAAAACTTCCATATTCTACAAACCCACTGATGCACATGCATACCTAGACTACACATCCTCCCACCACCCATACACTAAAGACAGCATTCCATACGCACAATTTCTGTCTTGGCAGACTTTGCTCCAGCGAAGAAGAATTCCATACACAAGCAGCCAAAATGTCAGAAGTTTTCACAAACCGTGGATACCCCAGTTCCATCATCAACGAAGCTCTCAGCCGCACCACAGCCATATCCAGAACATCTGCTCTGGAAACCCAACATTCAAAGGAGACAGACAGACCCACTGCCTACCTCCTCTACCACCCACATACCCTCCCCATCTGCAGGATTCTCAAATCCAATTGGCACATTGTACAAAACCACAAACGTGCCTTCCATACCAGACCCATGATCACGTTCAAACGTGATAAAAGCCTAAAAGAACTTCTCGTGCAGTCCAAATTGAACAGAATCTCCACAGCCACACCACCAGGTACTCACCCCTGCTCAAAACCTAATTGCAAAATCTGCCCCCTCACCACACCAGACACCATCCTACAGGGTCCCAAGGACTCCTTCACTATTAAACGCACGTTCTCCTGCCAGAGCCGCAATATTGTATACGTTATCCACTACCAGCTGTGTGGCAAGATCTCTATAGGTGAAACATCCCGCACACTGGAGACACGCATCTCTGAACACCTGGCTGACATCCGCCACCACCGACCCAAACCCGTTGCCCTACACTTCAACCACCCCTAACACAACATCAACCATGTGAAGGTCTTGGCACTCTGGCAATCACAGAGTGACAGCTTTGAACGTACATCACGAGAGACCCATCTCATTGCCAAACTGGGTACGCTACAGCCCCAAGGCATCAACATCCAACAGTAACACAAATATCCACACCCACCACTCCCACACCAGTCGGCAATATCTCCCACCAACACACACACACACACACACACACACACACACACACACACACATACGCATACACATATATACACATACACACACCACCACCACCATAGCCCCCACTACCCACTGCATACAGAAGGTGCAGCCACCCTTCATTTATTTTATTTTATTTCATTTTATTCTGTTTTTAATTTTGTTGATTTTATTTATTTGTATTTATTTATTTATTCATTATTTTTCATTTATTTAATTTAATTTCATTTTATTTTATTCATATTGTTTTTTTTTCTTTA
The DNA here is from genome assembly GCA_033310375.1 of Conus canariensis. NCBI lineage: Eukaryota > Metazoa > Mollusca > Gastropoda > Neogastropoda > Conidae > Conus > Conus canariensis. Next base: position 13,839 of record JAMYXO010001962.1, read on the forward strand.
ATTTTATCATTATTATTATTATCACACATATGTATATATATATATATATATATATATATATATTAGTAAAAAAATCTTAGAGAAAACCATAAAAAGCATAAAAGAAAACACTGAATTCAATCTCTGGAAAAACACATATGAAGTCATACAATGGTTCAAAAAACTCAACAAACAAGAAAATACAGTTTTTATAACATTCGACATAGTAGATTTCTACCCATCTATAGATGAAAAGCTACTAACTAAAGCTATAAGATTTGCCAACAAGTACACAGAAATATCAGGGTCTGAAATGGAAATCATTTTCCATACAAAGAAAACTTTACTGCACAGTAAAAATGAAACCTGGATTAAAAACACAAACAGGAATTCAACTTTTGATGTCACGATGGGATCATATGATGGTGCCGAAACTTGCGAACTTGTAGGACTATTCATGTTATCCCATATTAAAAAAAAAACTTGGAAAACAAACTGGACTGTACAGGGATGACGGCCTTGCAGCTCTGAATGACAACCCTAGGAATATCGAAAATAAGAAAAAAGAATTGTGTAAAATTTTCCACAACCAAAACTTTAAAAAATCACCATAGAAGCAAACAAAAAGATAGTGAACTATTTAGACATAACGTTAGACCTCAACCAACATACATATAAACCATACAAGAAACCAAATGACACGCCTGTTTATGTAAACATCAAAAGCAATCACCCACCCTCCATACTGAAAACAATACCCAAAAGCATAAACAAAAGACTGTCTAATTTGTCATGTAACGAAACAGTATTCAACAATGCTACAGCTGAGTACCAAGAGGCGTTACATAAAAGTGGCTACAATTATAAACTACGATACGATCCAGACAACGATACAAAAAGATGCAGAAAGAACAGGAAAAGGAACATCATATGGTACAACCCCCCATATGATGCAAGAGCCAAAACAAATGTAGGGAAAGAATTCTTTAAAATTTTGACATCATCCTTCCCAAAAGACCATAAATTATTTAAGATATTCAATAAAAATAACATCAAATTATCATATTCATGTATGCCGAATCTCAAAAATGCCATTGATTCGGCAAATAAAATGAAAAATAACACAGAGAAAAATGAGGGTGACAAAAGGAAATCTTGTAACTGTACCAAAAAAGAACAGTGC
>JAMYXO010001962.1:22500-25000 GCA_033310375.1 Conus canariensis
AGGGTGGCTGCACCTCTGTATGCAGTGGGTAGTGGGGGCTATGGTGGTGGTGGTGTGTGTATGTGTATATGTATGTGTGTGTGTGCGTGTGTGTGTGTGTGTGTGTGTGTGTGTGTGTGTGTGTGTGTGTGTGTGTGTGTGTGTGTGTGTGTTGGTGGGAGATATTGCCGACTGGTGTGGGAGTGGTGGGTATGGATATTTGTGTTACTGTTGGATGTTGATGCCTTGGGGCTGTAGCGTACCCAGTTTGGCAATGAGATGGGTCTCTTGTGATGTACGTTCAAAGCTGTCACTCTGTGATTGCCAGAGTGCCAAGACCTTCACATGGTTGATGTTGTGTTAGGGGTGGTTGAAGTGTAGGGCAACGGGTTTGGGTCGGTGGTGGCGGATGTCAGCCAGGTGTTCAGAGATGCGTGTCTCCAGTGTGCGGGATGTTTCACCTATATAGATCTTGCCACACAGCTGGTAGTGGATAACGTATACAATATTGCGGCTCTGGCAGGAGAATGTGCGTTTAATAGTGAAGGAGTCCTTGGGACCCTGTAGTGGTGTCTGGTGTGGTGAGGGGGCAAATTTTGCAATTAGGTTTTGAGCAGGGGTGAGTACCTGGTGGTGTGGCTGTGGAGATTCTGTTCAATTTGGACTGCACGAGAAGTTCTTTTAGGCTTTTATCACGTTTGAACGTGATCATGGGTCTGGTATGGAAGGCACGTTTGTGGTTTTGTACAATGTGCCAATTGGATTTGAGAATCCTGCAGATGGGGAGGGTATGTGGGTGGTAGAGGAGGTAGGCAGTGGGTCTGTCTGTCTCCTTTGAATGTTGGGTTTCCAGAGCAGATGTTCTGGATATGGCTGTGGTGCGGCTGAGAGCTTCGTTGATGATGGAACTGGGGTATCCACGGTTTGTGAAAACTTCTGACATTTTGGCTGCTTGTGTATGGAAGTCTTCTTCGCTGGAGCAAAGTCTGCGAAGACAGAGAAATTGTGCGTATGGAATGCTGTCTTTAGTGTATGGGCGGTGGGAGGATGTGAAGTCTAGGTATGCATGTGCATCAGTGGGTTTGTAGAATATGGACGTTTTGAGTAGGCCATCTTCGAGGGAAATGGTGATGTCCAGGAAGTTGACTGACTGTGAAATGGTGTAGTTTAGATGGATGGATGGGTGGAAGTTCTGGGCAAAGTTGAGGAAGTTGAGATCTTGTTTGGGCATGGATGTGGCTCCCAGTCCACCATCAATGTACCTTTTGTATAATTCCAGTGTGGGGCCTGTGTATGTGGTTAGTAGATGGTGTTCCAAGTGTCACATGAAGAGGCAGGCATAGAATAGTCGCATTTTGATGCCCATAGCTACACCAGTAATTTGTGAGAATGTGTGATTGTTAAACTGAAAGGTGTTGAGGGTGAGGACTAATTCTGCAAGTCTGACCAGTGTAGTGGTTGAAGGGTATTGTGATTGGGGGGTCTTTTGTCGAGGAAGAATGTGAGGGCCTTCAGTCCATCAGCGTGGGGGATATAAGTGTAGAGTGACACCACGTCAAGTGTGAAGAGGAGGCTGGGTTGAAAAGTGGGGTCTGCATTGCATGAATTGATCATGTTGAGTGTGTGGGTTGTGTCTTTAAGGTATGTGGGGAGGCTTTTGTAACTATGGGTTGAAGGAGAAAGTCTAAGTACCGTGAAATGTGTTCGGTGGGGCAGCTGCAAGCAGAGACAATGGATCTGTCAGGTGTGTTTGTTTTATGTATTTGGGGAAGCAGGTGAAAGGTGGGCTGTTTAGTATCTGTCATGATCAGGAGTTTGGCTGTGGTCGTTAGGTTGTTGAGTTTGATTTCTTCTTTGATTGAGTTTGCGATGAGTTTCTGGTGTTGTGGGAGGGGTGATGTTGTGAGTAGTGTGTAGAAATTTGTGTTGGACAGTTGTTTTTGAGCTTCTGTTATGTACAGTTGTTTGTCCCAGACCACAACTGCACCACCCTTGTCTGCTGGCTTGATGACTATGTCCTGTCGTTCTCTTAATGATTTCAGGGCTTTCTGTTGATCTTGTGTAAGGTTACAGTGTCGGACAGGTTTGGATTGTATTTGCCTGATGTCTTTTTTGCATTTTTCATGTCGAATTCAACTTCGCTGGATTTGTTGGAGGGTGGTTGGCGGAGCACTGAGATTTGAAACAGTCGAGTGAAAAGGTTCAGAGTTCAGTGTTGGTGGGGGCCTGGTATGTTTTCGTGTGTCGCCATCCATCCTCTTCACACTTGCTTGTGTCACCTACACCTCTATCCCCACGCTGATGGACTGAAGGCCCTCACATTTCTTCCTCGACAAACGGCCCACACCCAACAACACCCTCCCACCACTACACTGGTCAGACTTGTAGAATTAGGCCTCACCCTCAGCACCTTTCAGTTCAACAATCAAACATTCTCACAAATTAGTGTTAGAGAGAGAGAGAGAGAGAGAGAGAGAGAGAGAGAGAGAGAGAGAGAGAGAGAGGACATGCCATTATTGCA
>JAMYXO010000195.1:0-2500 GCA_033310375.1 Conus canariensis
GGCTGCTTTGGGAGTGCTATTGGATTCTTTTTTGCACTCTTGGTGGTGAGAACACCACAGTATTATGGACTGTGGTGTGTCTCTATTTGACGCCAGGAGCGCAGACACAACCAGCCGTGTCTCCCTGATGAGTCCGACCCAGCGGACGAAAGGCCTCAGAGCAGGCAATACAAATATATCTGCCTTCAAAAGAGATTGCGATGGTTCCCTTATGCAGCTAGTGAAGAGTTTTCATATCTGTAACATATTTTCTTAATTTCATGTTCCCAGTTTCTCCATCTTCAAATTACCCCCCCCCCCCCCCCCCCTCCTTAAGTCCAAATCTTTGCCAAGTCATTACTATGAAGATAGTTCAGTTGTTGGCCTGCGCTTGTTTTTCCCCCACTATTAGATTGTTCGTCTATGTATTTGTCTGACTTTATTCAAGTTTAAAAGGCTGTGCCAGTCTTGAATAAAAGTTACTCTGTGTTAGGTTTTCTTATGGGAGCAAAAAATACCCAACTTGTTTACTGTTTATATTTTTAAGGTTGGGCATACACGAGTATGATAGCTTGATGTTGTTTTTATTGAATATTTTAGATAGTACATGTTCTTTTGGGAATGATGTTGCTCCCTACTTGGGTGAGCACTTTTAGCATTCTGAGTGGCTTTTTAACTCTAATTTTATTGATTGCTCCTCACGTTGAGCACTGTGGCCTAGCAGAATCTAATTTTTAAATGGAGAAAATTAACTTTGGGCAGTCCACCAAAAATATACCTTTTTCTAATCCACAACTCTACATTAAAAAACTCATAGAGCAGACTGAAATATTTGTGCGCAATATGAGATGGAAAGCGTTTTTCTTTTTGAATCCAGATGCTAAAAAGGAAGATAGAAAAACTTATGGTTTTAAGTCATGGAGATCACCACCTGTAATAAGGAAATGAAACCTTTTGAAGAAAGCATGAAAAAAACTAATAGCTAATATTGAATTTAGAAAATCACATAATAACTTCCAAATAACATTGAATAATAACATAAAACAAATCCAAAATGACAAAAAATATTCATAAAGGCTGACAAGACAAGCAATTTCTATAAAATGGAACCTAATGAGTACTCTCAACTCCTCAACAAAAATATTCTGAAAAATTATAAAAAGCTGATAAGACTACATATGACAACATCTGCAAAAAAGAAAAAGAACTTGTGCACCAGATGGATTTAGGCATTTTCGGTTTTAAGAAGAATGCTATTTCTTCAATCTAAGACATAAGAGCAAGCTTTGTTTATAATTGAATATTTCTTGCAGTCATTGCAACACCAAGCTGCTCTGTAAGTTGCTGGAATGGTGCTCGGTACTTATCCTTCGAATTTATTAGTTTATTGTAATTTAGTCCCTTGCGGATTCATTCCAACAACTGGCCCTCAGCACTTGTGTCTTAAGAGGTTATCTTTTTATATTTTCTACTTTTCACTAGAAAATGTAGCTTGTTTTGCTCTTTCATGATTTTCTTTTGCTTCTTAGGTGGCACCTTTGGTTTTTTTTTTTTTTTTTTTGAAAACTCAACAAACATACTACGGTATTGCACACCAGTCTTTTTCTGGGATAACATTCTTCTTAAAACCGAAAATGCAGAGGAGTGAAATTACCACTTTCCGCGGTCACTGAGAAGAAACAATCAGGTTTCGAAATATCGGTATCTGACCAAGAGTTGTATGTTAGTGAGTTTCCTCCCTGTTGGAGATCGTCTCCGCCTTGGAGACTGTAAGCTTGCTGAAGGCTCATTTTGAGAAGCATTTATTTTATTTTTCCCCATTCACCCACTCAAGCCACATACTGTTAGTTAGGCAGAATCATTTGCCACTGCAGATATGAATGCTTATCTCCACCTATTTCTTCAATCTAAGACATAAGAGCCAGCTTTGTTTATAATTGAATATTTCTTGCAGTCATTGCAACACCAAGCTGCTCTGTAAGTTGCTGGAATGGTGCTCGGTACTTATCCTAAGAATTTATTAGTTTATTGTATATATATATATATATATATATATATATATATATATATATATATATAGTCTTCAATGATCAGTCCAAATGATTTGCTGGTCACCGCTCCTTCCAAGTATACTTCTGGGGTAACAACTTTGAGTAAAATAAAAACAAAACACAGAAGTTAACAGTTTCATTTTAATGGTATAATCTCCAATAAAATTTTCGCTTAAAAGCTTCTTCAGTTATGGCTGTTTACTTCGGTGTTTTATATTTTACTATATATATATATATATATATATATATAGAGAGAGAGAGAGAGAGAGAGAGAGAGAGAGAGAATGGTACTGAGGATCAGCGCAATCTTAAAAACAGTGCTCAACCACAGTGGGAGCGACATTTGTTATATTAAAAGCAAGTTAAAATCAAGCTGCTAAAAACATATACAAATTTGTTTCACGCTGTGCGGTCGTCAGGATGTGATGAGCTTATATTGCCAGTGCCACGTATATATATATATATATATA
>JAMYXO010000195.1:7500-30000 GCA_033310375.1 Conus canariensis
GTGCTGTTGTCGTCCTAGTGGACCGTCCTGTCCTTGGTAACTCTGGTTGTTAGTGGGCCGCTCGTTCGACCTACTATCTGACAGTTGTGTGGATGGTCCTGTCCTTGGTAACTCTGGTTGTTAGTGGGCCGCTCGTTCGACCTACTATCTGACAATTGTGTGGATGGTCCTGTCCTTGGTAACTCTGGTTGTTAGTGGGCCGCTCGTTCGACCTACTATCTGACAATTGTGTGGATGGTCCTGGCTGTGGCCGCTGTTTGGGGACCGTCCTGTTCTTTGGACGGTTGACGAACCTCCCCTTCGCTTATGTCACTATTGAAGAGCCAGTTCAGGCTACAGTAACTATACACTATTAACCTCTGCGTTGGCGTCTCTATTCCGTGTGTGAGTCTGTCTATCTATTTGTCATTCTGTCCGAATGCTAGTTTTACCGTTTGTGTATCTCACATTGTTTTCTGTCCAAACTAGTATGTTTCTCTGTCGTGCGTGCTGTTACGATTGGCTGGGCGATACTTTCTGTGTGTGGGTAGTTGAGTATCTGGACGTGTGTGTGTGTGTGTGTGTGTGTGTGTGTGTGTGTGTGTGTGTGTGTGTGTGTGTGTGTGCAGGCACGTGCGCGCGTGCATTTGTGTATATGTGTGTGTGCATGTGCCTGTTGCAAGAGTGAAATTTGTATGCGCTCATTACTGTAGTGAGGGTGCTCCTCCTATGTGTTTGATTGCTAAGATATAGATGTGTATTTTTTACATTTCACTTTCACCATATTTAAAGTTTGTATGTAGAGATGGAGAATAGATCTGCAATAAGCTTTTATGTGGGAGGCAGTTCCCAGATCTTGCCGCTTAACAGGATGTAGTGGTGAAGATTTTTAATCCAGCATTCTTTCATTGTCTGTCTGCCTGTCTGTCTGTCTGTCTGTCTGTCTCTCTCTCTCTCTCTCTCTCTCTCTCTCTCTGTCTCTCTCTCTGTCTCTCTGTCTCTGTCTCTCTCTCTCTCTCTCTCTCTCTCTCTCTCTCTCTCTCTCTCCCCCCCTTCTGGCACTGTGATTGTGGTGTTTTTAATACATTTCACTTAGGATAAAGATGTAAATACTGTCTTGCGACCGTACTCACATGCATACACCATACACACATAGAGACGTCATGATCATCTGCACCCAGCACGATGCGAGTCCATTCACTCAATATAAAGGTCAAGCAATTTTTTTTTCTTATTTCTCCCCTCTGGTATATAACATATTTATAGAAGAGTTTTACTCCCTCTTGATTTTCTTTAGAATTTGTTTTTACGAACTAAATGATACAAATATAGAAAAGAATCATATATATATATATGACTACACCCTGACGACCGCACTGACAGCGCGAAACAGATCTGTAGGTTTTAAGCTTGATTTTAACTTGCTTTTAAAAATACAGTATATATATATATATATATATATATATATATATATATATATATATATATATATATATATTCCCCTATTTTTTTCAATCTAAGACATAACAGCAAGCTTTGTATATATATATATATATATATATATATATATATATATATATATATAACTTTTCTTTGTTTTCAATTTGTGATGCTCACATCACCGATGCAAATCACAAATTCATTTCGTGGCTGTTTGTTCCTTGTCATAATTAGGGTACCTTGCAGTTACACATTTTTTCACGTCATTCAAATCCAACAGTCCCTTACACAATAGGGCTCTTTACAAATTACAAAAATCTAGCAGCGTCTTTGACATACTTCAAAACAATTAGAAATCATATTACTTTTTTTTCCATTTCGCCGTTTAATCACTACTTCAAAACTATTAGAAATCATTTTACTTTTTTTTTTTTTCTACATTACGCCGATTAATCATGCTGTCACCCTTTGACAAATGTCGGGTTTTCTTCAGAGGTTTTTCTCTTGTTTACAAATACATCTCAAAAGGATGTCTACCCGTTTACAAACTTGACGTTTGTTTCCACAAACATCTTAGGCGTAAAAAACATCTTTGGAGAGCGTAGTATTTTTCCCATCCATGAGATAGTAATGATAACGTTTCTCCAAAATCACAGTAGTAGTTGTGTCAGTCTTATCTGGCACCTCAGTCTGTCAAGCCTCGTCACCTGCGTAGCTTTGATTTATACAATTACAGAAGAAGGGTTCTCGTCTGAAACTTCTATTAAAGGAAACATATAGAAACTTACAGTAAATTATATGAATAAAATAAGACTCACCAACAGTATTCTCACTCCGGTAGTGAAGACTTACCTACCTGAGGTACGAAGGGGGTACAATTTGGAAATAATTTTAAAATTCGAAGGGTTTTTTTTCTTTTAAATAGAATTACCAAACTTGTTCGCCCATAAGAACTTACCGTGCTATTTGAACAAAACTCGCTTACACAAGTTCAACAATACAAATAAGTTTGAGTCTTTTGTCAAAAAAAAATTGATCTTAACTTTTCTCATTCTTTTTGTTTTGTAACTAAGCGCTGCTGGTTCTCTCTCTCTCTCTCTCTCTCTCTCTCTCTCTCTCTCTTTCGCCAACGCTCTCTTTTCTTTCACAAATCCTTGAGCGACGCTCAGGTAAAATTGATCAACGACAAAACCCTTTTCACTGCAGATCTATCCTAGAAGACTCATGTATACTTAAATACTAACAATGACGTTTTACATTGTCCGTTCATTATCATGACAAACCCTGCCTGGGTAACAGTTTCCTAAAGGGGAATTCTTGAGATCCCAAGGAGAGAAGAGCGTTGAAAAATTGAAACAACATGAATAATCGTTATTTCAAACAGTGATATGATAGACATAAGCACGCAATATCAACATTTTGCACATGTGAGTATTTTAGGGCACAAATCAAGCTGTATAGCAAAGTAGCCACAAGCTAGTTGTAGAAAAGATGTCATTACAACTACTGTTACCAAATACACACATAAAATCAATCAACTCATTGAAAAGAGAAAAAAAACAAAGTCCGCAAAGCAGATCAATGAATGGCAGTGCACATTTCACACATACACAAAAATCATTTTATCCATTGACATTCATTTCCTTTTTGTGTTGTTTTTTCCAGGTTAGTGCCTACAGATGCTTATACAGAGTAGCTAGGTACAAACACACAAACAAAATATATACATATACAGCAGCAAATAGTGTCCCAGAACATCCCAGTCACGAGATAACAAGTCTGTTAATGTATTGCTCGAAACAGAAATGTGTACAACTGAAAAAAACAACAACTATAGTCCTGGATACTCAACGCCCATCTGAGAGGGCGGCTGTTTTTAGTTTTGGAGGCCTGCAAAAATGTCAACTGCCAGTGATCCGTTTGTAAGACGAATTGTCTGTGGTCAAGAAACGGGCAAATTTTTCAAGACCCCACACAATAGCAAGACACTCTTGCTCAATAGTAGAGTAACTCTTTCAAGACCCCACACAACAGCAAGACACTCTTGCTCAATAGTAGAGTAACTCTTTCAAGACCCCACACAACAGCAAGACACTCTTGCTCAATAGTAGAGTAACTCTTTCAAGACCCCACACAACAGCAAGACACTCTTGCTCAATAGTAGAGTAACTCTTTCAAGACCCCACACAATAGCAAGACACTCTTGTTCAATAGTAGAGTAACTCTTTCAAGACCCCACACAATAGCAAGACACTCTTGTTCAATAGTAGAGTGACTCTGCTGAGCCTGTGAAAACGTTTTACTGGCATACTAAACAGGGTGTAACAAACCATCCTTTTCCTGTAGCAAACAAGCACCCATTGAGAATCGCTTGCACCTTCTCAAGACACTGCTGACAATTACTGGACCACACAATCTGTCTTAGTTTATCTCCTGCTGTGAGATCAATGACAGGCGCAGTAATTCTAGCAAAGTGAGGAGCATATTTCCCGTAGTACGACAGCAGCCCTGATAAAGAACGCACTTGCTTCTTGGTAGTAGGTTCTTCAAAGACAGAATTTTCAGAACTTTTGTTTTTTTAATCTGGGTGTATTTTACCCACAGAAACAACATGACCAAGGATTTTTAGCTGCAGAAATCCTGCAAGAATGTTGAAGGCCTGGTAGTGAGACCAAACTGCTTCACGTGAGTGAACAACAACCGCAAGAAATCCAGTAAGAGATCCCAACGAACACAGCCAAGAGGATGTCATCAAAGAAAAACCTGACAGCAGACAGTTCGTGAAGCGTCAACTTACGCATCATGCAAGCAAAAGTAGCAAGGGCATTTTGAAGACCAACAGGCATTCTAGTCCACTGAAACAATCCAAAAGAAGTCTGAAAAGCTGTCTTATGCTTATCCCTTTCCGACATAGGACTTTGCTAATAGTTTTTGTGAGGTCGATCTTAACAAAGTATCGAGCCCGCAAAAGTTGACAAAATATATCCACAAAATGTGGGATAGGCTCAGAATCAAAGACAGTAACCTTATTTAGTGCACGGTAATCCACACAGAAACGAACCAAAACATCAGGTCCGTTTACTAGAACAACTGGAGCACTATAAGGTGAAGACAAGAGTACAATAACACCCAGATCCAACATGACCTGAAGTTCCCTCTCAATAACCTGACGCTTAGGGAAAGGCAATGGACAGCATTGGACCCAAACAGGGGCATCAAAAGACACGTGTATGACATGTGGGGCAACGTCTGTAATATTTCCTGGTTTATCCATAAGGACATCAGTCAATTCCAGAAACAAAGCCTGAAGGTGCTGCTTCTGCATAGCAGACAAATTAAGATTAATTTAAAATCCTTATAAGACTCTCCTTTAACAGAAAGGGTGGGAAGTTTCATTCCATCAGCAGCAGGTTTATTGACAGCTCCAACAGCAGAAGCACTGACAGAAGAACACACATCAGGAAATGACGAGGAAGTCACAGAACTGTGATAAGTGAAAGTAGTGACAAGACCTACAGGAAGAATAGAAGATAGATCACTACCTTGCTCAACAGAAGAGACAGATGCTGGAATTAATGGAAACATTACATCTGTCTACATAGAGTTTAAGCATATTGACATGGAACACCTTTGATTTGCTATCCCTATCAATCATGTAATTGGCTGGTGAATATTTCTCCTGAACGACAAAATGACCTTTCCAAGAATCGTTCAACTAGTTTTGTTCCTCAGTCAACAGAACACGAACCTTGCCACCAACAACCAAAGAAGGAGGTTCACTCTTTCTGTCGGGAAACGCCTTGCATTTGCAAGTGTACATCAATCAGAAATCATGTTGTGCAAGTCAAACGCATACTAATACACATTTTTGTCATCAGTGGTAGCAGTAGTACCTCCCCAACTATTTGCTAACAGTGAAAGTGGACCACGAGGAGAATGACCGAACAGAAGTTCGAACGGCGAGAACCCTAACGTCGCATTCGGCAATTCCCAGTATGAGAACAACACGGCGGCTATATATATATATATATATATTGATCTCAATCTGAGGAGCATTTTTTTAGCATTGTTTTAAATGTGCCATTAAAACGTTCAACCATACAATTAGACTTCTGATGGTACGGCGTGGTTACAATCGAAGAAATCGATAACGAACAGTACATTTCTTTCATCAAGTCTGAAACGAACTGGGTACCACAATCAGTGAGTATCTGCAGCAGGAAACCGAGCCGACAGAAAACAGAAAGCAGGGCTTCTGCAACGGTCACAGTATCGACATGTTTGAGCGGAACTGCTTCCAGATACCGAGTAGCTGTGTCCACAGCAGTAAGGATATACCGATGGCCTGATGACGAAGACTCTAATGGACCAACGAGATCCACGGCAACTTTCTCGAAAGGTACCGACAAAAGCGACATTTTGCAACGGCACACAAGGTACACGATTACGGGCAATTGTCTTTTGACAAATGTCACATGACTGGCAGTAGTCAGCAACTGACTTCCAAATTGAAGGCCAGAAAAACGAAGAGAGTACACGCTGTAGTGTTTGCTTAGCACCACGATGACCGGTAACAACAAAACTGTGCGCGATATGAAGAACAACGTCACGTAAGTCTTTGGGAACAACAACATCAATGACAAGCTGTACGGGTCTGTGGAGGCCCTGCAGAGGACCACCAGATTCATTACAGAATCCTGTCTACAGGTGTGATAGGCAATCGAGAAGAAGAAAGGATAAACAATCCTCAGAAGGTAACCAACGCATTTCCAGGACCTTGAATGATTGTGTTTCACCAGTCGTATCCTCAAACTCCCTACACAACAAATGACCAACTTTTGAAATATTTGAAACCCACTTTGCCAGAGACATTATGGCCTGATCCATTATCTGATTAGGTTGCGGAACCATCTCACAAGCTTCAGAATCACTGTCACAACCTGGCAGCCAATCATACATGTGTAAATTTTCCAATGACTCATTTTCCATACGAGATGGTGGATACTGTGATAAATGGTGTTTCACAGTAGCATTCAGAAGAAAAGGACTACTTTTATTTCCGAAAGGCACACAAACAGTTCATTTATTTCTTATGAAACCTGTGTCATTCCAAACAAATCTGTAAACATTTTGATCCTCAAGACACATTTGGATCTGCAGGAATGCTTTTAGTAAATCTACAGTCAAGCAACCTTCCCAAACCTGAACCGCAACAAACTTCATGGCAAATCTGGAAACAAATTAGGACCAGTGTTCATACAGTCATTCAAAAATACTCCATTCAAATCGTTCATGGAAACATCAAAAACAGGGCGCACCTTTGCAGTTAGACTAGACTTTTCAACTACAGGACGGCGTGGCAAATACAACACAGGGTTTGAAAATACAACCTCATCTTCAGGAACTTCTTAAATGATACCATCCTTCAACATATCAGAGATGACTTCATGATACCTGGACTCTAACTCTGGATTTTTGCCGAGACGACGAGTTGCACAGTTTAACGAAGCCTGGCTGGCTTTTCATTGTTCAAAAGTGAAGATATCATTTCTTTACTCTCCACGGAAGTGACACAGCATACCGTCCTTCTGATGACTGGATAGACCTGTTGAAATCATCCAACACTGGATCAACTGAAATGGGCTGCTTTCCCTGTATCCCTATTGTTTTCAAGTCCCGCATGCTTTTCAACGGAGATTTAAATATTTGTGAACAAAACAGTTGATGAGAGATGTTTACACTTACAGGGCTGGAAAGAGACTTATCTCCAGGTACTATACCTGGCAGTACCGAACCAAACACTGAACGTTGAGCAACCAAACCCTCTGACAAAAACGTCATCTCACTGGTGATTAACTTCCAGTAGACATCAAGCCTAGTCAATGTATCTACTTTAACTTCTTTATCCTCGAAGTGACAACATTTCCAACACGCCCTTGCAAACACATGTTATACACATTTCTACGTTCAACACTGCTTGTTTTATTACTGCCAAAGTCTGAATACGCAAGATCATGTGACCCAACCCATCCAGGCCTAATCTTATCAACAAGTTGACTGAAAACATAATTGATCAGATCGAGTATCAAACAAAACAATGGCTTCAGGTATACCTGCCTATCCATGTACAGAAACTATGGCGGTTTGCAGCAAAACATGATTACATTTTTCAGAGACAGCACTAACACCAGACAAATTCACCTTACCAAGACATGTATCTGATGTTGTGTTTGAGATGCATGCAGCGTTGGGTTTTGCACTGCTTTCTGTGACATCATGGAAGGAACAAAATTGTTTTGGTACACACGAAAAAGCATGATGTTTTTGCCCTGCATTTTGGGCACCTAGCCCGACATTGACAGAATGAAGGATATTTTGTTTTTGTGAAAGAACGAAAATATGCCCCCACGCCATTTAGAATGTCTTTTATATTTTCAACTGGAGCCTTGGTAAGATTAAAACATTGTTTAAACTTGTGTCCTGGACGGTTTTAAAGGATACCAGTAAGTCTAGTAGGTCTGGTCTCCGCAAGAGAATGTAATACCGAACAGGTGGCCACAGGTTGCACTTCACCGTCCCTGGCAGGGCTTTTGGAGGTTCCAGGACGGGTCTTGAAGGTCTGGGATCGTTCGCGGCGTTTGACCTCCTGTTGAAGAAACCTTAGTTTAAAAATAAACTGCAGGTCATGTTTTCGATGATCACCATCTCTGGCCTACTCCAAGCGCAGCTCTAAAGGAAGATGTGGTAGGATGAGAGGTTTTAGAACAACACACTGTTGATCTGAAATACTCAGTGTGTCCTGACTCCGAACAGGTGTTAAAATACTGTCAAAAAAACTGTTTCAGAATGTCACAAGCTGCTTAGTAATTCCCACCAGAAGTGAAGGTCCTTGATTGGAAGCTTTGGCTTCACGTTTTCAATTGGACCGAAGATACCAAAATTCAGACACATTAGGTAAATGAGAGTCATCAACGACGACAGGAAATTGTTCCCAGAACGGTATTCATGAGATGACATCACCTGAAAAAGTTGGTAGTTTCAGGCAACTTTGCCTCCACATGATTAGATGATGCTGCCATGCTGGAGTTCAAATTTTCTTTGATTTCAGGCGACGAAGATAGTAGTTCAGCTGCTTTTAAATGTAAAATTATGGCATTTTCTCTGAATTCAGCAGTCTTGACGATGTCATTCTCGATCTCGGATATATTAACTTCAAACTCATCGCTACCCTGGGCTCCATCCAAGTTGTTCACACGTCTGTCAAATTCGTCAACTGCAACAGTTAATTCCACACGATTAAGTGAAGCTGGACTGGAACAAAGTCCATCTAATTAATTACTGCCACAAGCAACCGAATTTCTTGCGCCTGTACGCAATTTTATGACAGCCCTTAATTTATCAGACATATTTAATATCAACAGGTTGTTTCAAACCACAAATCCGAAGTTACTGAGTGAAGAAAAACCATTAGAGATTATTAACGTACTCCATCACCAAAACCGAAAATGGGCAACGTCACATAAAACTATTAGAACAGTTTTCTTCACAGAGTTAAACAAATACCAGCTGCACCCTGAGCAGAAGCATTTTTTCCCGGGTTTGGCACCAAAACTATGTTCGAAACACACTGAACATAATAGAAATCACAATACTTAGATTTCGACCAAAATAAAAACAAACCATCATAAAAAAAAAAAACAAAAAAAAAACAACTGTTTACCGTTGCTAAATGTGTTAATCTTCACATGGGAGAGCTCAAAACAAATATATGCGCATGCATACACATGTATTCATGCGCATGCACGAGCACACATCATTAAACTGTATGACTGCCACACACGATCCACAGCAAAAGCAACAGGATCAGACAGCCATGCCAGAGCAGAGCTCCCCATAGCAGGGGAAAGGAATTCAAACAGTCTACAAAACATCCTGATGCATTCCGTGCTTCCTCCACAAGAGCCCTCCACTGACAACCAGGGAAGCCACCGATGTACCAGAAAACGCTGTGTCACCTGTAGGGAGCATATGGTGGAGGCACGTTGGTTCACCAGTGGCGTTATTGGCGAGACATTTACCATTCGCCACGAGATGTCCTGCAGCACAAGAAACATCGTGTACCTACTCTGCTGCACCAAAGGCAAGGGCGGTCAGTACGTAGGAGAAACACACAACTCGCTCAAAACAACGCTTCTAGTCACATAGGTCACACATCCAGAAAAATACTGGCACCCACGTCACACATCATTTCAGCATGCGCTACCACTAACTTCAGGACATGTGTTGTATGCCAGTTGAAATAAAAAGACAGTATACAGACAGTGACATTCATAGGCATCTCAGACCTAAAAAAATTCTGGATTCATAAGCTACAAACAAAGCATCCACAAGGCCTGAACACACATGACTAATCATTAGTTACAGGTACTGAGTCCTTTTGCATTTAATAGTGATTCAGTTGTTCTCTATGGTACAACTACCATACCGATCGCCTAAGAGAGAGAGAGAGAGAGAGAGAGAGAGAGAGAGAGAGAGAGAGAGAGAATGAATGAATGAATGAATGAATTCTTTAATTAGAAGGCCATTGGCCCATTCTGATTGGGCTTCAATCCAATCACAATACGGTTACAAACGGTAATCGAATATAGTGTACATACATATCTACAGGTACAATGCAAAGTGACAGATTGAGCATCTAACTAATGGCCTCGGTACGTCTTGCAAACGCTTTATTCAAGTATAATGACAAGTTTCGCATCGTTACAGCATAAGGTGATGATAGTAGAAGGCACAATCTGAACATACATGGATTCATGTTGTACTTTCTTGGGATAAGTTCGCTTCGTAAATCACTATATGTTGGACACAAACTGGACAAAATGGATTTTATCTTCCCCAGCAGATGCACATAGTAGACATAGCAACTGTGAATCAGTTGTTATTGATTAACTTTTAACAGTGTGTCAATATAGATGAAATTCCAGGTCTGGGTTTAATTAGGGAATTCTTTACAAATTTAGTTATATTCATAGACACATAACACTCCCTTCAATAACTGTTTTTAGACGTTCTATAAAATGTGTATCCCTCACACGTTTTTGTGTTATTGTCCCATTCCTGCCACCTGCAATCTACTATTCTCTGTCTAAATTCTTTAATAAATATTGAAACCGACTCTACACCCTGATTATCCTAAACGCAAGAAAACCCATACATGTCTAAAGTTGTACGAACATGTTAATCCCACGTTTGCCTACCCTTTACATCAAGAGAACATAACGTTCTGCATGCCCATATTTCAGAACCGTACTGTACTATAGGCGGTAATTGAGCATCAAATAGCTTTAAAACAATTCAGGTGAATTATTCTCCAGTCTATACATTGTTCTCAGAATCCCCACTAATGCTCCTTTAGCTTTGCTCACCAGTTCATCAGATGTTGTATAGAAACTAAGTTTAGTTGGAAAACACAGACCTAACTACTTATAACTGTTAACAACTTTCATTTCTGTTGTACCGTATATCCATTTTTCCCTTCCGGCTAAAGAACCGCCTTTTCTGAAAACTATAACATTACTTTTATTCACAGTTACTGTCAACTCTAGATAACTAGATGCTCTATACAAACTAATTAACTGAGGTTGTAGTCGAACCACTGTTTCTGACATCAAAATAATAGTGTCTGCAAACAATAAGATAAGCAGCTCGACAAAATCAGGAGACAATGTAATACCGTGCTTTCCATTTTCAAGTATTTGTAGAGCAAATTTTGTCTTGCTTTAGCATTGTTCTACATGCTTTTTATGCAGGCATATGTTTTGCCCCTTATTCCATTTTTGACAAGGATTGGCCACAAACGTTTTCTTGATATAGAATCGAAAGCTTTTTCAAAATCTGTAAATGCAGCGTATAACTTTCTATTGTTCACTAAATGCTTTTGAACTGCCGCCAAAAGTGTAAATATATGGTCAATTGTTGAATAATGTAGTTCAAATCCAGCCTGATATTCACAAGTGATGTTATGTTCTTCTATTCATCTTTGCATTTGTACATTAATGATTAAACTGTAAATCTTACTACACACATTACTGAGTGATGTGCTCCTATCATTGATTGGATCCTCTAGATCACCCTTTTTATGTCATGTTCAGATCATGGATTCTGTCCAATGTTCAGGATATATACCTTAATCAAATAGAACATTAAAGAACTTAACCAAAAGCATAACAACACAATCACTTGAATACTTCACAAATTCACCTATTATACCACCTGGACCAGCCGGTTTTGAATGCTTTCATTTTCTCAATGCAGCAATAACTTCTTATTTCGTAAATGGCTCATTAAACCATCTTTCTTCACTGTCTTCAACTGGATAATCATACGCCTCTTGTAAGTCTGTGTTAGCCACTTGTTTGTCCAGAATATTCTTAAAATGTAAAAACCAGTCATCTGTACTAATGATATTGGACACGTCATCTCGTTTTGGAACAATTTTGAGAACTGCCTCCCAAAAGTTGTACTGATTATTGACAGAGGAAACCAAATCATCAAGTTGCAAATTTTCTTGTTCGTTTTCTTTCTTTCCAAGGTAGTTTTGTACTCTTTTTGTGCTTTACAATGTACCGTCCTGTCACCATCTTGTAACGTTCTACAACCTTTCGAAAGTAATGTTCTCACGGTTTGTTTTGCAATTTTGCATTCTTCATCAGCCATTCATTACTTTTCTTATCTGATCTCTCATCAAAATAAACCCTTCCTTTTATACAATCAGCATGCTGCAAAATACAGTCATTGAATAATTTCAGAGCTTTACCTATGTCCGCATCAATCATGTTAACAACATAACTTAAAGAACTTGAAAGTGTTGATAACACATTGCTTCAATGAAATGTACTGCACATTCGACTTTCCATCGGTACCTCTCGATGACACGTAGTTCCTTTGATTTACAGCTTAATAATCCAGATGTATTCTTTTTCTGTGTTTTAACACATCATTCGATAGTGAGGTGATCAGGCTCTATCCTTTCCACCTCGTGCATTTTACAACATGAGTGTAAAACAGAGACACAGTCATCGCATAAAAAAATATATAAATATATATTCACACTAATGCCAGTTTCAGAAATATATGTAAAACGACCATCTCTACCTCCATCACAAACACCATTCATTATACATAGTCCTAACGAAGTGCAACGGTTTAAAAGCTTTCTTCCATGTGAATTCACTACCTTATCTTGCGAATTTCGAATAATTCCTTTTTTTATCTCATCATCTAGAGCAACATTACCAACTATGGCGTCAGTCCTAGGAAATATGTCTCCTTTCCTACTGTTTAAGTCCCCACACACCAAGTTATACATAGTGTTACTTAGTATGGTATCCGTAAGGATATCTTTAAGCCATTCTAAATCACAGTCTATACTACTAGAGTTATAATAAGGAGAACGTTCTGGTGGGATATAACAACACATGAAAAGAATATCCTTATCAGTACTAAACAATGATTTTATAGAAAAGTAAACGAAGTTCCTATGTTTTATCGTTATTTTCGTTACAAAGTTAACAACTCCGTTTTTAATGAGACAAAGAACTCCCGCAGAACGTCTTCCCTGTTTGGAGAGTTTAACTGCTGGTTTACAATATGCTGTATAATTCGGAAATGCTAGTGGATCAAAGCTATCAACAAATGTCTCTACTAAACAAATAAAGTGAAATGATGAAACAAATGAAATTAAATCTTTATTATTCACTATTGACAGAATACCAGCTATATTTTTATGCAAAGGATGAATTTATTTATCTATTTTAACACGCACATCCTGTGGGCCATTCTTTGCAGCGTTAACAGATTTTGTTTTAAAAAATTCTTTCAGTTCAGCCCTCTAATGTGTGAGACCCATTTTCTTCAAAATCCACCGAATTCTGCGACACACCCACAGGTTTACCAGCTATGGAAAGCACATGAACTGTATGAATTAATTCTGATACACGTTTGGCCGGTGTACCTTCTTCAGTACTGTCCTGTGACAACTCTGCCATGGTAAAATCAGAATTTCTAGAGGCAAGATTTCCTTTTAATACATTCGGTTGGCTGAACATCTATTTTGTCCGAACTAGATTTCCGTTCACGCCGAGGTTCACTTTTGTTCCATCAGTAATGAGGTGGTCAGAGACCATACTGGCTTTTTTTGCCACCATCGCTTGCCTCTTTTAGATAAACACCCATTTTTTCCCCTGATTTCTCGGAGTGTTTTACTGAAGTCCTCTCCAATGAAAGTAGATGTGCATTTAAGCTTACATCTAGCTCTCAGAATTTCCTCCTTGTCTTTATAAAATGTTCACCTGGCCACAATTGGAGAGTCTTTCTCTGAGGACATCCGGTGTACACGATCAAATTGACACTCTCCTGTCAGTTCCAGATTGTTAACAATCATTTCTCTGACTTCGCCTTCACAATCTTTCCACGTTCTGTTGTCTTTCCGTGGTATTTCATGAATGACGAAGTCGTTTCGTTTTGACCTATCTTATAGACCATCAGTTCTGCGTTCAAGGTTTTAAAATTTACTTTTCAACTTTTGTAGAGCTTTTCTTGCCTGTCTCAATGTTGAAATCTCCTCTTCCAGTGTAGCTATTTTGTGTTTGAAAGTTCTGAATTCCTCCCATAGGCTCCTGAACCTCACTTTGCATCGAATCAAACTTTACGTTTAAGTCATGATTCATTTTCAGCAAAGTGTCCATCACATCACATGGTCAGTCTTTTCCTTCTGTCGACTGGCGTGTTGGGGAATCCATGGCTTCTTTACTGTTGATCTTCCCAGCTGAGGTCAGTTGTGACTGTCGCGTTTCCTTGCCCTGAACTGGTCCAGGTTCTTTTCAGCATCCCACACCGATATAAAAGTCCCCCCAGAACAGAAGTGTCAGCAACACTCCAACGACAGCACCGGTTGACCTTCGCCGAACTCTCAAGGTCGGCAAAAACATGGCCCTCTTCCGTTTGCCTCTGAGAGCTACAAAGTTGACGACGTTGGTGAAACGCCCACATACCGGGCTAAAAATGAGTGGAACTTCTGGCAAGGCTTTCCCGGTATTCTCATCAACCTCTGCGCTAAGTGTGAAACCGTAGCAACTGAATAGGCCACCGTAATTCTAAGTAATGTGCAGAACTCACAAAACGTTAAGTCCGTTATATGTTGCATCCACGCATGCACCCCCAGAGAGCCCAGAGAGAGAGAGAGACTCAAAACTCAACATTTTGATTCAGATAAAGGCCTAAGCCCCTTACTGAAGGGGGATCTACTGATGAACTGAACTAAACAAACAATTTGTCGCTCGCTGGCAGATATCCACCCTTACCAAAAAAAATCCATGTTTACTTTTAATTCTAATTTACTTGCAGCATTATATAAGCTATTCAACTGCCTTTATAAACCGACTACTGTAATAGACAATAAAATAATGTCATCAGCGAAAAGTCGAATAAACAGTTCTATGAGATCGAACCACAGAGAGAGAGAGAGAGAGAGAGAGAGAGAGAGAGAGAGAGTGTGGGGGCTAAGTTTATTGGTGTGAGTGGTGAGTGACGAAATGACAACAACAGGATGGTGTTTTAGAATTGACATCACATGATGATGTCATTACTGTCATGCCGCAATTTTTCTTTCAGCATTGACCCAGTGACGTCACTCCACTTTTGACTGACGACACAAGCTGTTTTCTTTGAAATAGAGCAGCTGCTCGAAAGTTTGGAACATATTTGTTTACATCGCTTGTTTTGCCTTTTTCACTTCAATTCTCTCTCTCTCTCTCTCTCTCTCTCTCTCTCTCTCTCTCTCTCTCTCTCTCTCTGTACACACACACACACACACACACACACACATATATATATATATATATATATATATATATCACGCGCACACACACACACACACACACACACACACACACACACACACACACACACACACACTTTTGCGAGTCTGTCGGGACTCTGAAAGTTTTCAAAAGAATTGATAATTTGCTCTCTGTTTGCAAAGTATGTGACTATTGTCATTTAACATGAGAATAGTTTGAAATACGTGAAATGCCATTTGTATATTACAGTCCAAAGCGAAGATTTCTTTCCTCTAGCGTTATTGATGGAAACGCGAAACGTATCTAAGGTTTTATGACTGTAGAAAATAAATACCAAAAAAAAGAGAATACAAATACAAGCTTACAAACTCAAACTCAGACGTATCTCACCTATATCAGAGAGAGAGAGAGAGAAAAGAGAGAGAGAGAGAGAGAGAGAGAGAGAGAGCATCTTAGTACAAAGTGCGTAAGAAGAATACATGACCATACAATCAATGACAACGACTTCGTTTCACTCACTTAACAACATTACCATATGAGCAAGTAAATCGTCAAAATAAAAAAGGCTTTTTAAAAAAAAATTGTTACTATAATTTTCCACTCCATCTTTTCCAGTTACAAGAATAGCTTAATATGGGCAGATGGGACAGTCGCCCACATTCTGAACGTATCTCAATATGATAATGATATGATAATCATTTCCGAATGTGGTGGATTTGGAAGATTTTTGCTTTCCTTAAAGTCCGGCATTCGGGTTTATTGGACTACGAAATTTACACTATGGGACTGCTACTCGCATGCAAAGTTTATTTTGTATTTCCTGTGCCAAGTAAACACTCAAGCCAACAAGACTGTGAGAGTAACATCTGCTTCACTGAAAACAAGTGCTACTTTTTTCAGTTCACGTTTTCTGTACTGTCCATTGAACCATACAACACATTCATTTTTGGCCTGTGATCTTAACAGTGCCTGCTGGGGGAAGGGCAGCGTGCAGTTTGGTGCACACAGTGATAACTGGGATATCCCCTCTGCTTCTTCCTGTCCTGTTCCAGGGATGACATTACTTCCTCCTTCATACGCATGTGCTGCAGGAAGTGGGCGCGTTCCCTACTCTTTCATATGTGACACCCGGCAGAATTGTAATGACAACAGTGATGAGGCATTCTGTACTTTTACTCCTTGTGTGGAACAGAATCTTCTCCAATGTGGAAATAGTAAACAGGTATGTAGAATTGTAATACTCTTGGAAGCCAACTAGTCTCATTTCTCATTAGGTAGGTATGTTATAATCTAGCATGAATGTCATCATTCCGCTTTCATACTGCATTTGAAATTAGAAGCAATAACAGGTGACTTTGTATACTAGTACGCATAAGTCTTGTCCATAAAAGGAGGGAAAAGTATTTCCATTTATATGAATACTACAGGACAGTGTTTCATTGAGGTACGATTAATGGTGTGAAGATTTAGAGTAAATTAACCACAGAGTGGTATCAATGAGATGTGACGCTACAACTGGCACATTGCAATGCAATGACATTTAACATGTCTTCAGTAAATGTTTCAACTCATATCATTACAGTGCTGCACAGCTGCGGAGTGGTGTAACGGGCAAGTGGACTGTACTAACGAAGAAGATGAAAAAGGATGTTCTCCCCTCAGAGAAATGACAGAAAAATACCAAGATCACCCACCACTTCCATTTGTCATTGACTTTGCGGGAAATGGCGTCATTCATATCGCCCGTCTCGCTAAAGGAAATGATGAACAGTCACCATTCTTCCAGGTGTGTCCAGAGACCCACTATCAGTGTGCACATGGTGGATTCTGCCTGCCTACGTTTACCAGGTGTAATCTCTATCATGATTGTCCAGATCACGAGGATGAGGTGGACTGTAACAGCTATATCTGCCCTTCCCACTATAGATGTTTAAATTCCCAGGCATGTGTTCACCCAAACCACGTGTGTGATGGCTTCAAACATTGTCCTATGTTGGACGATGAGTTGCTTTGTGACCTACAGTGTCCTGAAAACTGTATTTGCTATGGTCTGGCTTTCTCCTGTTCTCGATCTATTCCTGCTCATAACTATCCTGAAGTGCGGTACTTGAATGCAAATGGCAGTGGCCTAGCTATGTCTACACTCTCTTCCAATAAAATGCTGGTCTATCTCAATCTCGCTAATTGTCACCTGAAAAATGCTTCCCACATGTCATTACCGAATTTGATCACCCTCGATCTTAGCTATAATAGACTTAGCATTTTCCCGATGGAAATTTTGCAGAGTACTCAAAATCTGAAATCATTATTTTTATCCAATAATCCTTTAACACATTTTCTCACAGTGAATGAAGGGAAATGCCCTGAAGTAAACATTCTGGATCTGTCAATGACGCACCTTTTCACACTGGATCAATATACAGTCAGTCTGTTCCCTAAAGTCACCTTACTGAATCTGTCACAAAGTGTCACACGCTTTGTAGATGGGCTAGATTTTCAGCCAATGAAAAAACTCCAAGTGTTGGACTTGAACAGATGTCCTTTGGCAAGCGTTGACAAAACACTCTTCAGAAATCTTGAGCACCTGCACACTGTTTATGCTGATAACTTTAAAATATGTTGTGCGGCAATGCTATCGTTAAACTTCGAAAAATGCCATGCACCCGAAGACAACCTATCTTCTTGCCAGGATTTGTTGAAATCTAATTTCTACAGAATATGTTTGGCTATTTTCAGCAGCCTGGCATTGGTAGGTAATGGAGTGAGTTTTGTGTTCCGCTTATCGTCTCTGCAAAGAAGCTCATCAGGCTTCAACGTCTTTGTACTTCACCTGTGCGTGTCTGATTTTCTGATGGGTATTTATCTTGTGCTGGTGGGTATTGCAGACAGACTGTATAGAAATATATATATTTGGGAGGATATGAATTGGAGATATAGTATACCATGTAAAGTGGCTGGTTTTCTGTCCTTAGTATCTTGCGAAGTATCTTCTTTCATCATCTGCTTAATCACATTAGATCGATTTCTTGTTGTTCGATTTCCATTGAGTTTTTTACACTTCAGAGGATGGAATGCCCAGCTAACATCTTGCCTATGCTGGATTGTAGGTCTCTTTCTTGCTGTTATTCCACTGTTGCCTACCGTTGCTCACTGGGAGTTCTACAGCCAGACTGGAATCTGCATACCGCTACCTGTCATTAGAAAAATGTTTGGGGGCCATGATTATTCCTTTGGACTTATGATCGTCTTAAATTTCATCGTCTTTCAAATAGTTGCTTTTGGCCAGGCAATTATCTATTGGTCTATACGATCTAACACCCTTAAAGGAGACATGGGTAGTCAGCGCTCTCAGGATGCCAGCATAGCCCGCCGACTGTTCACTGTGGTCATATCAGATTTTCTCTGCTGGTTCCCCATTGGTTTACTTGGACTTCTCGCCTCACAGGGTGTGTCTGTCTCAGGGGAGCTTAACGTTGTGATGGCCATCATTGTGATGCCATTTAACTCGGCTTCAAATCCATTTATTTACTCCATCAATTTGCTGCTGGAAAAACGTCAGAATAAGAAAGAAGCAAGGCTTTTAAAACTGGTGGAATCTCACAAGTATTGATGGAACATACCAATCATTTTGTATATTTTGCTTAATAAGTGTTTGCGTTACTAGTATTTGTATGGTTGCCTGAAAGTTAGCTTTGTTTGTTTGATTGTTTGTTTGCTTTTTTGCTTGTTTGTGTAATTTGTTTGAATGTTTGTTGTTCAATTGTGGTAGGTAAATATTGCTGCATGATGACTTAACATAATGAGGTAAAATTGCTATGTGAATTGTTGAATCTTACAATATACAGTATTAATGCACTTTGTTGAATCCTGCAATAATGTTCTTTTTTTTTTTTTTCAAATTGAATATTTTGTGTTGCAACGTTCCAGTAAACCACGATGGCAGCATTCTGTAAGCTGTTGGTGATCTATGAAGGAAGTCTTCATAGCCATTTTTAGGATAAAACATCCCACGCTCTAAACGTTAAGCGGGAGGGTGGGGGAGGTGAGCAATTTCTATGATGTACAAAAGCAATTTGTATGGTCTCTGCATAGACTGAACTGCGTTGAGCGAGTATGAGCTTCGTTTACTTAATTTGTTTCAGGGTTTCAAAGTAGCACTCCTGATTTGACGATCACATTTTGAACTCTCAGGCCGCTTAATATAGAGTGGAAAAACAAATCAGACGTCAGATCTGGTGTTCTGTCAAGCCTGTATGGACAGATATAACCTTCCCATGGAATCAGTGTCTGCTTGAAGGTGGCAGTCTTGAATATTCACATTCAAATATATATAATGTTCTGTATTTTGTGCCCAAAAGGAACACACACAAAAATCATCCAAAAACATCAACAACAAAAAAGAAGAAAAAACCGCAAACAAAAATACAGCATACAAAAGCAGCATCGTACTGGAAGCACTTCCCCTTTCTGTCAATGAACATCATCAAATCACCAAACATCATCAAATCCATGCCGTCCCCCTCCCCCTACCCCCACCCCCACCCTGCCATCCCCCATTCTATCCGCTCGTCCGCAATACATTCCCCGCCACCACCACCCCGCCTACCGACCCGCCACCTCCTCTACTCTGAACATGACAGGAGATCTGATCTCACAGCAACACATTACACAGCTGCAGTAAGATTACAAGGTCAACAGCAAATCCTAACTAACATACACAGGTTACAAAATAAGCACAACATTGTGTCTACACCGTCAGTGTCACACATCAACCTTAACATTTTGAAGGGTTGTCCTTTTCTTTAAAATCAATAATCAGAGACAGACAGACAGACATACAGACAGAGACAGTGACAGAGACAGAGAGAGAAAAAAAGCACAACCCTAGATTCCTAGAATGTTATATACAGAGGCATAGGAATCGACATCAACAGTACAAATGAATTGCTCGTACAGAAACGATGCTTGAGTTTCAGCTGCCACGCTAAGTTTTGTTTAGTACTACACACATACATATATGTGCAAACGCGAGCACAAGCACACAAATCTTAGCTTTTAATTAAAAAAATAAAAAAAAAAAAGAAAAAAAATATATATATATATATATTGAGAGGCATAAAGTCCGTACATCATGCACACAAGTTCCACGGGAAGAGTTTGATTTGTTGCTCCTTTTATGACCCATTCCTCAGTTGGTGGGAGTGTGACCCACCTTTCCACAATTCCTCAGTTGGTGGGAGTGTGACCCACCTTTCCACAGCCACGTTTCTCGTGCAGCACGTGCCAGCGAACAGACAATAGCGCCAGAACCAAAAAGCCAAACTGGGCGACAACTCAGTTCAGAGTGAATATTGCGTCGCTTTCTTTTCACGTGATAAACACACAGTTTAACCCCATAACATGCCGCAACCAGAATGATTTTATCACACTGCAAGAAAATGCCACAGCTAGACAACAACCAGCGAAACCACGCTACTGGGATGCTGAGGGCCGGTTCATCTGTCCGACAGGTTGGCAAGAGCCATGAACGCTCACCACACCACTATCTACCACCTACAACAGCACTTGGCAGCCACCCGATCAGTTTCTGACCGTCCTCGACCAGGTGCACCTCGAGTGACGACTCAGAGACAAGATCGAGCCATTGTCCTTTCCCACCTCAGGAACCGATTCCTGACTGCTGCTGCCACTGCTAGAACAATTTTGGGGGAGCGTGGGGAACCCATCAACAGTTGCACCATCAGACGACGCCTGTCACATGCAGGAATCAGGTGTCACAGGCCCTATGTTGGCCCTGTATTGACTGACAGACACAGGCAGGCCTGGCGCCATTGGGCAGCAAATGGTGCGTTCCTGGGAAGACGTGCATGGAGGAATGTCATCTTCTCTGACGAGTCACGTATTTGCATGAGCCACGCTGATGGGAGAATAAGAATTTACAGGAGACGAGGAGAACGATATCATGACCCTTGTGTTAGGCAGCTCGACTGGTTTGGCGGCCCTTCAGTGATGGTGTGGGGTGCCATCAACGCCAACTTTAGATCCCAGCTCGTGGTGATCGATGGCAACATCACGGCACAGCGTTACGTGAACCACGTTCTCCAGCCTGTCCTGCTTCCACTCCTGGATCACCATGGTGGACGATGCAGATTTGTGTTCCAGCATGATAATGCTACACCTCACTGTGCCCGGATGACCCATCAGTTTCTGCAGCAGAATGAGTGGAGGTGATGCCCTGGCCATCCCTGTCACCTGACATGAACTGCATTGAGCACCTTTGGGACGCTCTCGGCAGGAGAGTGGAGCAGCATTAGCCAAGGCCCCAGATGACAGGTGAACTGACTGCCGTTCTTCAGCATCACTGGGTCAGCATCCAGCAGGTGCAGATCTGACGTCTTGTGCAGTCCATGCCTCAGCGTCTTCGAGCGTGTGTAGCTGCCAATGGTGGATACACCAGATATTGATGGAATCATCTCTTTTGAAAGATGGGTTATGCTGTGCAATAACCATGTTTGACAGTTGTTTATTAATTTGATTCAGGTCGTTTTTTTCTGTTCACACATGCCCTTTTCAATCAATTTTTCTAAAGCAGATTTGGTTTGTTTAAGTTGTTACCAAGTTTCCAATTAAATAACTGACAAATGAGATTTTTGTACATGGATTTTTATGTTTGTACGGAATTTCTGCCTCTCAGTATATTGTTGCCATTTGTTTGCAAAATCAACATAGTTCGTATTCAGTTTTGCAATGCATTTTTCTAGTTGGTATTTGGTTTTTAAATATTTCATGAAGACACAAAACAGAAGAAGCACCTTTTCAGCTCTGGATTTATAGACACAGAAGTTTGCAGAGATAACACTGTGTTCAAAATATGATGTCAGTTTTTAACTGAGAGCCAGTGCCAGAAAGAACAAGTTCCTTTGATTATATAATTTCAGGTACACTAGAGCAATTGTCTTTTAAGAAATTCTGGATGCCAGTCCAAAAACATGATGTCACGTTGCATGTATAAATGATCCATGATTTCCTTTCCAGACTTATTAAAAGTTTTTTATTTTCAAACTGTTTCGCTGTTTCACTCAGACGTCTCCTTACCACTACCCCAAATTTGATCAAAGAAACTTGAAAAGTACCTGAAGAATACATATCAGAAGCTTGAAAAATAGGTTCTTTGTTTAAGATTATTAGACAATGATGTTCATTGATATTTTCACGTAAATTA
>JAMYXO010000195.1:35000-64286 GCA_033310375.1 Conus canariensis
CAAGCATGCTGACTGGTTGTCAGTTGAGACGCTTACCTGGAGCTGCACTTGATACTGCACCACGTGTATCATTGATCATCATTAACCATCACTGTACATGATACTGCACCACGTATATCATTGATCTTCATTAACCATCACTGTACTTGATACTTCACCACGTGTATCATTGATCTTCATCAACCATCACTGTACTTGATAGTGCACCACGTATATCATTGATCTTCATTAACCATCACTGTACTTGATAGTGCACCACGTGTATCATTGATCTTCATCAACCATCACTGTACTTGATAGTGCACCACGTATATCATTGATCTTCATTAACCATCACTGTACTTGATAGTGCACCACGTGTATCATTGATCTTCATAACCATCACTGTACTTGATAGTTCACCACGTGTATCATTGATCTTCATTAACCATCACTGTACTTGATACTGCACCACGTGTATCATAGATCTTCATTAACCATCAGTGTACTTGATACTGCACCACGTTATCATTGATCTTCATTAACCATCACTGTACTTGATATGTGCACCACGTATATCATTGATCTTCATCAACCATCACTGTACATTTATAGTGCACCACGTGTATCATTGATCTTCATCAACCATCACTGTACTTGATACTGCACCACGTATATCATTGATCTTCATCAACCATCACTGTACTTGATAGTGCACCACGTTATCATTGATCTTCATTAACCATCATGTACTTGATACTTCACCACGTATATCATTGATCTTCATTAACCATCAGTGTACTTGATACTGCATGAAACCACGTATATCATTGATCTTCATAACCATCAGTGTACTTGAATTACTGCACTTGATACTGCACCACGTGTATCATTGATCTTCATTAACCATCAGTGCACTTTTACCCCTTGATACTCACCACGTGTATCATTGATCTTCATTAACCATCACTGTACATGATACTGCACCACGTTATCATTGATCTTCATCAACCATCACTGTACATGATACTTCACCACGTATATCATTGATCTTCATCAACCATCAGTGTACTTGATACTTCAACCACGTATATCATTGATCTTCATTAACCATCAGTGTACTTGATATGCACCACGTTATCATTGATCTTCATTAACCATCAGTGTACTTGATACTTCACCACGTATATCATTGATCTTCATTAACCATCACTGTACTTGATATGCACCACGTTTATCATTGATCTTCATTAACCATCAGTGTACTTGATACTGCACCACGTATATCATAGATCTTCATTAACCATCAGTGTACTTGATACTTCACACGTATTCATGACTCTTAACCATCAGTGTACTTGATACTTCACCAGATATTATTGTACTCTTAACCATCATGACTTGATACTTGCACCACGTGTATCATTGATCTTCATTAACCATCAGTGTACTTGTGATATTGCACCACGTTATTCATTGATCTTCATTAACCATCACTGTACTTGATACTGCACCACGTATATCATTGATCTTCATAACCATCACTGTACTTGATACTTCACCACGTTATCATTGTCTTTATTAAAACCCTCATGTAATTGATACTTCACCACGTATATTGATCTTCATTAAACCATGTGTACTTTATATCACCACTATATATTTACTTCATTAACCATCATGTACTGATACTTTACCACTATATATTGATCTCATAACCACAGTGTAAATTTATACTTCACCACGTATTTCATTGTTCTTTTATAACCATCACTGTATTGAACTTCAAACCCCTTTATCATGATCTTTCATTAACCATCTTTTACTTGATACTCACCACGTATTATCAATTGATCTTCCATTAACCATCAGGGACTTTATATTCCACTTATCAATGATCCATTACCATTTAGTGTACTTGATATTCACACGTTATCATGATCTTTATAACCACATGTCTGATATGCACCAAAGTGTATCATTTATCTTCAAACCAAACAGTGTCTTGGTACTTTACCCGTATATCTTGATCTTTATTACCATCATGTATTAATACTCACAAAGTTACATTAAACCATAACCATCATGTAATTGAATACTTTTAATGCACACGTTACTTGACTTCTTAAAAACCCTCAATGTTTCTTGATAGTGGGCCCCCGTGTTCATTGATCTTTTTCCCCCCTCATGTACTTTATATGCACCACGTATATCTTTATCTTCATAACCACAAATGTACTTTATACTTTACCACGTTACATTGATTTTTCATAACCACACTGTACATGATACTTCACCACGTTAAACATTGATCTCATTAACCATCACTGTACTTGATACCACACGTGTATCATGATCTTCATTAACCATCTGTACTTTATACTCAACTATATCATTGACTTCATTAACCATCATGTACATGGGTACTGAACCCCGTTACATTGATCTCCCTTAACCTTCATGGACTTTATACTCACCCCGTAATCATTGATCTTCATAAACATCAATTTTACTGAACTGCCCCGTATATCATTTATCTTCATTTAAACCCTCAGTGTACTTGATATGCCCCACGTTATCATTGATCTTCATTAACCCTCAGTGTACTTGATACTGCACCCCCGTAAAATATTGATCTTCTTTAAACCCATTCATGTACTTGATTATTTGCACCAGTATATCATTTGATCTTCATCAAATACCTCATGTACTTGGATACTTCACCAGTATATCATTGACTCTTTAACCATAAGTGTACTTGTTACTGCCACCACGTATATCATTGATCTTCATTTAACCATCATGTACTTGATATGCACCACGTATTATCATTGATCTTCTTTAACCATCATGTACTTGATATTTAAACCAGTTATCATTGACCCAATTAAAACCATCAAAAAAACAAGCTCATGATTATCATAATATCAACATTTGTGTTGACTGAAAACTGTTGCTTTTTATTCATTTTTTTTTAAAAAGGGGCTTCCCTTTAAGTCATAAAGAGACTACACAAATAGCTAGCATTAAAAGGCCTCGAAGAGCCCCTGTGATGGTTTTTTCATTACCTAATTGGAGCTCCACCGGGGGTTTTGTTTTAATCAGGATACTTACACAGACTATGGTTTTTCCGTCCTGACATTAAAAAGGACATCTTGTGGCGGACAAGGGGTGTCTTTAAATTTATGACGTCATCTGTTTTGCTGAGCTTCCGTCACTTTGGGCATTGCCTTGAAAGAAAATCAGATGTTCTAGGCGTGGTCAAAAGGGAGGGACAAACATACGCTGGATTCCTTGTTCAACATTACCTCCCTTGCCCCGAATTTTCAGTGATGTGCGGAGGTAATTGTGGGAAATACGTTAAAGGGGAAAGAATATACACCATGTTTCACCTTCCTTGGCCCAAAGGGGTTCGGATAATATACGCTTTCTGAAAAAGGGCAGATTCTCTTTCTCTCTCTCTCTCCCCTCTCTTCTCTCTCTCCTCTCTTCTCTCTCTTCTCTCTCTCTCTGCGGTGCATGCTTTTTAGTGTAGTCTTGGAGGTGGGTTTTTTTTTTTATAGAAATAGTTGTCCGTTTCCAAATTTGTCAAGTGATTGTGGGTCCACAAATGAGCCGTGCAAAAAAAAATATACATTCACCTGTTAAAGGTTAGATTGTTTGTAATTAAACTTTGAATGCCCCTGGTAGGGGAAATGTGTGTGTGTGGGGTGTGTGTGTTTTTGTGTGTTTGTGTGTGTGGTGTGTGTGTGTGGGGTGTGTGTGTGTGCATGTGTGCGTGAAAGCATCAGTATAAAACGCGCTAAGTGTGGATGGGGTGTGTGTGTGGGGTTTTGTGTGTGTGTGGTGTGTGGGTGTGTGTGTGTGGGGTGTGTGTGCATGCGCGTGCTTGATGTGTGTGTGTGTGTGTGTGTGGGGTGTTGTGTGTTTTGTGTGTGTGTGTGCGTGTGTTGTGTGTCTGTGTTTGCGTTCCTGCGTGTTTTGCGTGCGTGGCGTGCGTGCTCAAAATTTTTAAAATTAGATTAATTATAGTAATCGCAACTCCGGGAATGACATAAGAAGTTTAAATGGGAAGATTTGAACGATGTGCAAAGACTGTAAGGGCAGAATTTTTTGGGCAATTCATTGTACAAATGGTGCCTAAATAGTTATGCACGAAAACACAAAATACTCGTTTTTTTGTAAAACAAGGCCTTTGTATCATTTCTATAAACCTATGTCAAGAGGTAACTGTCACATACCGCTTTTTTGTTTACAGTCAATTATACACACGCTTATTCACCCCCATTCGCGCGATCTATTCCATTTTTTCAAAGGAGAGATTGGGGAAACAAGAATTCACTTTTTAAGTTCTCTCTTTACCAAACGTAACAAAGAATACCACAATATGTCTCGCACATAATCCGCATTTTTTGCCCAAATTTTCATGATCTTTATTATGTAAAAATTTCCAATCAATCTCACAATAATCCCATTTTTTGTCCAATTTTCATGATCATTTATTAGGGAAAAAAATGTCAATCACTTTCCATCCACTAGTAAACATTCCAAACCCCTTTCTCCTGTTTTTCGTTTTTTGAAATGGATATTAGGGGAAATATAGAAATTTTTTCCCTTTGTTAAATCCAGTTACTAGTTTTAGGTTAAATCCACGGGTTTTGGACGCTGAGGTTTTCTGGAAAAAAACCCCCGAGTCCTAATGTTAGCTTTGGAACTTGTAGTTTACATCAGCCATGTTTAATAAGGATATAGCTGACGTTTCAACAAACTACAGCGCCCAAAACGGAGGGATTGGGGGGGGGGGGGGGGGGGGGTTAGATGTAAATAAAAGATTTATTTGACTTGTAGATAGGAATAAAACGCAAATACCAGATGAGACGAACTCCTTTTCCCACATTTAATTTATGCAGCAGAGGTTGGCGTGACAATCAAAGGGAAAGAAAAAAACAACAATCGTGGGACAAAAAAAGAAGTAGTTAATTTTTGACTGTCTGGCTTGTGTAGCCTGCACGCTCAGATGAAAAAGATTTAATTAAATTTAAACCCGAGGTCCAAAAAATAAAAAAAAAAATTAAAATATTTGAAATTTTTGAAATGATATAATAAGTGAGTTTTCCGAAAGGGTTAGTTTAGAAAAAAAATTTGAAAAAATTTTGGGAAAAACCGTGAAAATACAACGCTTTTTTTGAAAATGATGCCAAAAGTGTGTCCTCCCCAAGTCACACAAATAGCAATGTATGCAAAAATTCAAATAAACGCTACAACATTTAAAAGAAGGGAGCATTCAATACTCACTAATGAGAAACTCTTTTGTGGGGAAAAAGGGAAATACGCCAAAAGTAAATCAACTAGGGAGCTTATTGTTGAATAAAGGGGGTTGGGAAATTTTTGTGAGAAAAAAAGTGTTACGAAGAGAAAGCAAACCCTCTGGCAGTTCCCCTGAAGGAATCTACCTCCCGTGAAATGGAGACGGGGACAACGTCAATAGATCAAATGCATGGCACAAATCAGAAATACCGATAAAAAAAAATACCAGAAATTGCACAGACTAAGAATGCTAATAAAAAAAATAACAAGGTAAAACAATCGGGAGTCATATTCATCAAAAGGAATCAAAACATCTTTTGTTCCCAAATTCAGGGCTAAGGATACAAAACCCAACATTGTTTAGAATAATGTCCCCCAGGTGTGCAATTCAAATTTTCAATACCGAAATTTCAAATTGTATTCATTTTCTTTTTCTTGTTCAAATATTTCAATCAGGGCTACAATTAAATCTAAAGGTTCTAAAAAAAAAAAAAAAAAAAAAAAAAAAAAAACGCGGGTCACACAATTCACACACCCCGCACTTGGGCACTAGTCACTCACCGCACTTGGACACAGTCCAACCAACGGGAAAATTTGGAAAACCCCCAGTTCCCCCACACCGAATTGGCCCCAGTCACACACCGCCCCTTGGACACAGTCACTCCCCACAGCATGGTTCATCCCATTCGCACGCTTACTTATTTATTCACAGAGAGACTGAAGAAGCAAGAGTTCATTTTTTGGTTTCTCACTTTAAACAAAAACAACACAAAAAATCCACAATGAATTATCATCCCTCGCACTTTGTGCCCACTTTCATGTCCCTCTAATGTAAACATTTCCCAAACGCTTTTCCATCATGTAAACATTTCCCGTCCTTCTCCATCTTTCCATCTACTACGTAAACATTCCAAACTTTCCCTTTTTCTGTTTTTTTATAAATAATGGGTGATATTGGACATACAAATTTTTTCTTTGTTAAGGGTTCCAGTTGCTGGAGGCAGGTTGATTCCACTGGGTTTGGGCGCGGAGGTTTTCTGGGAAGAAACCCCAAGTCCTAACGTTTAGCTTTGGAACATGTATTTTGATTTTTTCTTAAGACATTATACACCAAAAACATGGTAAACATCGTGCTCACAGATTCGTAGCATTCTGTTTTCAGTAATTTCTGCAAACAGTTGGGATGCAAAGTGAAATCTTTACAAAATAGTTTTATCTCAAAAACGATTTGTGTTTTATCTTTTAAAATAGTGATGCTGTTTCACAAAAATGTTCTGGCTAGACTGTCTCATTCCGTTTCTTATTCTTTTTCAATCACATCAAAACTTTTACATTCAATTATGGAATAAATTTCAGCTTTTCTATTATACGATTGTACTGTGTTCCCCATCTGGCAACGTACCATAGGGGAATCAAAATTACACAAACAGAATCCCTTGCAGACTTTTGCCTTGTGCTTACATCGCTGACCACTCTCTGGTCACTGGGAAATAGCGTTTATCGTTTTAATCCACAAGGTTGAAGAATATCTGTCTAACCTGACCCACCGTCAAGCGTACCTATCATTTTTGTTGGCAGCTCGGTCTACCTACAGATCAGGAACACACTCAGTCCAACAAACAGTGAACTTCTCTCACCCGTCAACCGTGCTTCAGCGTCCAATCAACAACCAAGAACTGGTTGGGATTCAAACACTGTTCATATATGGTCTTATATGGTCAACAAAATCAAACCATTTTTGCTTTTCAAAAATCGCCATTTGATTTACTCAAACACATAATATATATTGTTATTGTGGTAACAAAAAGTCTTTTGACATTGGCATATTTTGTTTTCATGAAATGCCTATAACATTTGGGCTGATGACTGAACGTATTTGACATGCACACAGAATGTGTTTCTTCACAAAGACATGTATCCCCTTTTTATTTTGAATGACACACGCAACAAAAAGGTTTTCCACTGATTATTGATTTATTGCTCACCTCCCCCCCCCCCCCCCACCCCCCTTGAAAGGATGAAAGGGTTAAAATCAAATTGAAGTTCAAATCGTGCGTGTGTTTTGGTTCCACGACAGCCGGTTTTCCATTCCCCAGAAGTTGTCTGACAACCTGTGGAACTGTTCCACATCAACCTGGAAAGACCTTGAAAAAAAAAAACCTCATCTCTCCTGGCAACTGATTGTGGAAAATATGATTCAGCCAGGATGAGGCCGACCGCTGCTATCCTTGAACCGTGTGAACGTGGTTGGATTTTATGTGGTGTGTAGCTGTTATCTGCTGGAGGTCAGCCATCAGAGGCAGGGGGGGGGGGACACTGACTTACCTCAGGGGGGGGGCCCCCCCGGAGCAAGTGTGCAAGTCATGAGGGATACCTGGCCAGTTTTCAACACCAAATACAGTGATGGATGCGGTGATGGAGTGGGTGTGGTGGAACCGTCGAAGTCGTGAACGTAATGTTGGGCTGGCCTTCGATCTCCTCCAGTTCTCAATTATGTAAGATTTTCCGCATGTCTTCATGTCATGTTCATCTGTTTGTTATATCCGGATACCACCCAGACCCTCTCCATCTCCTTCTCCAGGTCACCCCACCTTCCAATTCTTGCCCACCTTCTATTTCTGAGAAAAACTGATGCAAAAATCGTCCAAAGGAGTCGATGCCACTGATAGGGATAAGCACCCCTGACACACAAAACTAGCCAAATATGGGGACATTGTGTATGCCACATGTAGGAAGCCTATGGAGAAAAATACCCAAGAGAAAGATAAACACCCCAAAGAAATCCAGACGCCAAGAAAGATGGACTAGATCAGGGTCCAAAAGAAAAACCTCAAGATGCCAAAATGAAGACGCACTGCAGCTGAAAACAAGGCATTGGAAAAAAACTGTGGGAAAGACACTGAAAGAAAAAACACTGTGCCCTCAGCAAAGCGGAATTGCGGGGAAGAGAAGAGCAAAAAAAAGAAAGAAGACACTAAGAGCGCTTCTTCAGAGAACCCCTTCCAGTTTGCCAGAACACTGTTTGAGCAGCCAAAAATCTTGGGGACCCTAAGTGTGGACAAAGGAGTTTTGAGCAGCATCTGAGGAAACATCATACTCTGACCCACAGAGCAAGCACACTAGACCATTCAAGTCTGTCGTGGCCAAAACCATCCCTGAGGAACTGTTACAATGGCAAAGCCTCCAACGTTGGCGGAAATCAAGAAGGTGGTCGACAAAGCCAGAGCCAAATCATCACCAGGGCCAAACGGAATACCTTACCAGCTTTACAAGAAATGTTTCCCAAAGGTGCTGGAGTGGTCCACAGGCTGCTGCGATCGGCTTGTGAGAAACCAGAAGATTCAGCGGCCAGTGGATGACGGCAGATGGTTGCTGTACATCCCCAAAGAGCAAAATACTCAAGTGGACATTAGCCAGATCAGGCCAATATCACTAATGAACGTCGAAGGGAAAATCTTCTTCTCTGGTCATGGCAGCAAGGCTTGACAAGTTACCTGATGGGAAAACAAGTACTAGGATGTGTCAGTCCAGAAAGGTGGCATCCCAGGCGTGGCTGGCTGTGTAGAACACGCCAACAATATCTGGGTACGCAATCCAAAAAGCAAAAAAAAATCAGAAAGAGAGACTGGACGTAGTGTGGCTTGATCTGGCAAACGCATTGGATCTGTGCCCCATGAGATGATACAGTTGGCTATTGAGATGTACCATGTGCCACAAAGAACATTACGCGACATGCTCAAGAAGTACTTCAATGGCTTTTCAATGCGGTTCTCTACCAAGGAGTACCACAACAAAATGGATCACCTGGAAGGGGTATTGCAAGGGGGCTGTCCCCAATTTTCCCCCAAATTTATGTTCGTGCTGGCATGGAATCATCTGGAAAGCAGCAACAACAACGCGAGACAAACAGACCTTGGCGATGGATACAAGATGCCCCCTTAAAGGGCCCTTTCAGGAGGGAACACTACGTGTTTTCTCCAGAGAAAAAAGAGGTCACGTATGTGCTGGAGAGGCTGGACGACTAGTTGCCTATCCAGAAATGAAGTTCAAGCCAAAGAATTCACGGAGTCTCTCACTGAGAAAGGAAAAGTGGCGGATCGGGGGTCTCAGTTTTGCCAACCGGGCCATTCAACGGTCAAAAATAACCAGTCAAGAGCCTGGAAGAGGGTTTTATGATGATACGCTAAAAGACAACAAAGAGCAAAAAAAACCAAAGATGGCGGGAGGAAGGCTTGGGACCATTGCCAGTGGGGGCCCCTCCCTGGCAAATAAGGTCTGGTGTTGCAGTTCTTGCTGATCCCCAAAGCTCCCTTGGCTCTGATGATATACAAAATCTGACCCAGCATGTGGAGGAAAAAAGGAACCCAAAAAATCAACAAGTTCACAAGGAAATGGTTTGGTGTCCACCTGTTGACTAAACATAGCGCTGTACTGTCCCCAAAGCAAAGCTGAAATTTCCCCTGAAATCCATCCTGGGGGAAATACAAAGCAGGGAAGATCAACTTAAAAAAAAAAAGCATGCTGGAGGACTGGAGACAAGGTGGTAGAAGCAATTAACCCCCAGCTGAAGACAGGCAGAAAATGGGAAGTTCAAGAGGCCGATGGATTCTGAAAAAAGAAAGTCTCAAGATCAGAAAAAAAACAGGACACACACAGACCAACAGAAAAGGGACTGGGGGTGCCCAAAAAACGGGAATGGTGGTCAAAGGCCAAAGGAAAAGCCAAAAGAGACATGATGATTCAGGATGAGAAAAGAAGAAGCCCAAAAAAAGACCCCAAAAACCCGTCCAGCAGAGCCAGCAAGGGCAATGGAACAAGTGGGAAAATGCACTCCAAAGAAGTCTCATTGGGGAAATTTGAAATTTGGCACAGGGCCCCCTCTCAGGATCAGCTTCATTCTCAGATCTGCATATGACTTCTGCCCTCAAATGCAAACCTGGTAAAAGTGGGGAAAACAGACGACCCTCCCATCCCCCCCCTCGCCATGAAAAAAAACAGTGGAGCTTGTCCTAAGCTCATGTAAAGTAGCCTGCTCAAGGAAGGTCCACATGGAGGCAAACCCAAGTGCTCAAAAAAATTGTACAAGTAGTCTGGCTAGTACCAACACCACAAAAGGAAAAATCAGGACTCCAAAAGACCCGCAACATTCTTCAGGCAGGAGGCAGCCAAATATGGCCAAGAACAACAGTGCCACTCGAAACTGCAGAAAGAGTCTGCTGGAGGGGCAGATGACTGGAGTGAATGCAACCTCCCGAATGGATAAGAGTCACCCCAGAGATCATCAGCAAGAGTGGAAATGAGACGAATTATTAGTCCACTCTAAGTACCAAGCAGTGATCATGATCGAGCTCACGGTGCCATATGAGAACAGAAAAGGGGGCAGCTCAAATCTAAAGACTGAAAAAGTATGCTGATCTGGCAAACAGCCTGAGGAGAGAAGGCTATAAAGGGCAAAGTCCTCACTGCAGAAATTGAGCTAGGGGGTTTGTAGGAACGTCTGCATTTCAGCCACAGAAAAGCTCTCAGTTGCAGGGAAG
Source organism: Conus canariensis (assembly GCA_033310375.1). NCBI lineage: Eukaryota > Metazoa > Mollusca > Gastropoda > Neogastropoda > Conidae > Conus > Conus canariensis. The sequence continues at coordinate 45,824 of JAMYXO010000195.1, forward strand.
GAAAAAAACCAGAGCCTGAAAGCAATGGCAGAAGCGGCAGAGAAAGGGGTTCAAGCTGGATTTGGTCAAAAGGGGAACAAAAGTGAACTTCATAAGGTTAATTTCCACCACAATATCAGGTGTCCCTGGGCTCGTGGTTAAAGCACGAGTCCCTTAAGTGGAAAATGGCATGTCAAAAGGGTCATGGGTCGAATCCCAGCCATGGCTCGTCCCAAGATGGGAAAAAAAGGGGCAGGCAGAGGGACATCCGGAGTCATGAACCGGGTGTGGCCCAACCCCCCTAGAGTGTCCCGGAGATAAGGGCCGAACACTTGCTTGAAGGGGGCTTCTCTTCTGGACTCTCTGCTGCCACGCTCTCAAAGAGTTTCTTTTTACTGTGGGCATCCCTCAGTGAAAATTTTGCTTTTTTTTTCCACCCCTTTTCTTCTGTCTGCTTATTCCTTTGTCTCATGCTGTTACGTCCTTCTTCTGTCTTTTTCCCGTCTGTCTGCTTCTTTTCCCTCCCTCTCTCTCTCTCTCTCTCTCTGACCCACACACACATACCACAACACACACACACACACACAAAACGCACACCCACCACACACGCACGCCCCCCCCCACGCACCCCAACACCCCCCAACCACCCACCACACACACGTTAAGACAAATAAAAAATTCTAAAGCTCTCAATGGGGCACAAGAATTTTAAATTTCGTTTTTCCACTTTTCGCTTGCGTGTGTCAAGCAATGGTTTTACTTATCGTCGTCAGATCACAAATGTGTTGTTTATTCACCTGTGTCGGATCCTACGATTCTCTATCCTGTGCTAGATCCATACCATTAATTCTGTTTGTGTTGGTTCACTTCTGTTTCATGGGCGTCCTCAGTGCTTGCTGTAATATCATACTGAGCCATGGGTTACTGATTCGATTCCATTAATGCCAAGAGTATTCATCTGTATCTTTCATGTTTTGTCCTTGCCTGTTTCACTTGGCACTTCATGTTCCAGTTGTGTCCGCTACAATTTGTCTGCACTTGTAAATATTCACACGTCCATGTCAGTGGTGTGGTTCATTCGTTGATTGAATTGTGTAAAGTGACATAGTTTTAAAGTGACTAGTGTCAGACCACAATTAGCATTCATGATTGAAAGGACGGTAGATATGAACAATTATCTTTCTCCGATGAGTGCCCTGTTTTTGTGACTCCCAGACATTATTCCCAAGCCTAACCAACCTTACTCCCAGACATTATTCCCAAGGACATAACCCTCCTTAATCCCAGACATTAGTCCCAAGACTAACCAACCTTTACTCCCAGACATTATTCCAAGCCTACCAAACCTTACTTCCCAGACATTATTCCCATGACTAAACCAAACCTTACCCCAGACATTATTCACCAAGCATAAACCAAACCTACTCCCTGACATTATTCCCAAAGCTAACCAACCTTACTCCCAGACATTTATTCCCAAGATAAACCAACCTTACCTCCCAGTCATTATTCCCAAAGCCTAACCAACCTTACTCCCAGACATTATTCCCAAGAAACAACCTTACTACCAGACTTATTCCAAGACTAACTCCAACCCTTACTCACAGAATTATTCCCAAGACTAACCAAACCTTACTCCCAGACCATTTTCCCAGGGATAAACAACCTTACTCCCGGACATTATTACCAAGACTAACCTACCTTATCCTCAGACATTTATTCCCAAGACTAACCAACCTTACTCCCAGACCATTTATTCCAAAGAACTAACCAACCATTCATTCTATCCTTTCCATATGCCAGTATTTCGTCACCAACCAGTGACATGAAACACAGATGTAAACACAAATGCAAACACACACACGCACATACACACTCATGCAAGCAACGTGGGTGGCACACACCATTGTAGACGCACGCAAGCAAACGAGAGCCCATACACACACACACACACACACACACCACACACACACACACACACACACAACACAACACGCACACACACATTGCACGCACGCACGCACGCACACGGCACGCGAGCACACACACACACACAACACACACACACACCACACACACACACACACACACACACACAATTGTCTAATATCTCTTAAAGTGATACAGACGTTAAATTGAAGAACTCTCACACACACACACACACACACACACACACACACACACAAACCACACACACCACACACACACACACACACACTCACTTGCAAACTCAGTGTTCGAGTAAGAAGAATCATGAATTGAGGGGGGGGGGGGGGGGGGGGGGAAAGTTGGAAGATCCTGTCTATTTGTCTGTGTGTCTGTGTCTTGCGTTTTCTGTCTGTCTTGTATGTCTGTTCTGTCTGTCTCTCTCTCTCTCTCTCTCTCTCTATCTCTCTTCTCTCTCTCTGCTTCTCTCTCTCCCCTCTCTCTCCCCCTCTTTGTCTGTCTGTCTGTATGTCCATCTCTTTCTTTGCCTGTTGTCTAATCGTGTCTGTTCTGTCTGTGTGGTTCTCTGTCTCTCTCTCTCTCTGTCTCTCTATCTCTCTGTCTTGTCTCTCTATCTGTCTGTCTGTTGTCTGTCATATACTGTCTTGGTCTATCTGTCTCTGTATCTTCCTCAGTTCTCTCTCTCATCTCTCTCTCTTCTCTCTGAAGCAGCAGAAATGAATACAACAATTACTTCAGAGGGCAGCTAACATTTTAAAACAGATCACCTGTCTATCGTGTGGTCGCGCCTTGCACTCAAGCATGAAACACTTGTAACACAGGACAGGCCTGGTCAGAATGTGTCTGAACCAACATTTTCTTGATTATTATGTTGAATATCGTAGGAAAAGTCGTGGTTGGACCATTTTTGTTTCTGATTTCGTTCATTATGTTCAAACCGGAGATGTCTCTTTTGATTTTAGTAGGCTTCTTCAACGGTCACGTACGATTTTGTTCTTTTGCAACAAAAAAAAAAAAAAAAAAAAATAAAAAAATGTCATCGCACGATAGGAACTTTTTGGGGTGTAGTTTGTCTTATTAGAGGAAGGAAAGCACATTTGAGTCTTTTATAAAAAGAAATTTTCAGTTGTGAGAAATGTGGTCGTTGACTGTTAGATAAATGTATGTTTAATGATAATAAAGATGTTAATCTTATTTGGCGTGTAACGTGGTCCTATAAGGAGGGTCAGTTTATTATAAAGGGAATCTGAAGAAGAATTCTGATTCTGGAAGAAAATGTATTGCAAACTGTTAACTATACAAATGTTTACACTTTACAATGTGTGGAAACTTCAATGCAGGGCAAGAAATTAACAATCTCAAGAGGGGTAAAATATTTAACTGTTTTACAGTGTACAGATGATTGATGACGAAGTTTATACATAAAATCGCTGTATCCAAAGATGTATTGTGAGCGATTTCGACGATCATTAGTTGGAATTTTATTTTTCCGTTCAACCTTTGAATGTCAGTGGTTTAATGATAGCACTGATGCTGGTGATTGCACTTTCCCTACATGAAGACAGCGTCATTAATGACTTCTTGGAGTCATATGAATATGATAAACTTCACGTTGTAATATAAAAGTGAACAAACGTGTGTGTGTGTGTGTGAGTGTGTGTGTGTGTGTCTTGTGTGTGTGTGTGTGTGTGTGTGTGTGTGTGTGTGTGTGTGTTTCTCACATTACCATAAAGAAATTACCTTTTCGTTTTGGGAAAATACTACCTTACAAAAACAAAGAGAAAAACTGCTGTATACATGTTTTGCTTTTCTTTCGCTTTTACATATTATTATTTATTTATTTATATTTAATTTGTGGGTTTTTTCTGATGGTACAGGACTTTGTTGTTTTAATATCTTATTATCTTTTCCTGTATCATGAAATGAAAAGGTTTTCTAAGAGAGAGAGAGGGAGAGAGAGAGAGTGAAGAGAGAGAGAGAGAGAGAGAGGAGAAGAGAGAGAGGAGGGAGGGAGGGAGGGAGGGAGTGAGACAGACAGAGAGACCGAGAGAGAGAGAGAGAGAGAGAGAGAGAGGGGGAGGTCTACGTGAGGAGAGAGAGAGAGTTGTACACAGCCACTTTGCATTCACAGATACTGACGATGTTCCAGTGGGATGACCAGGACGATCGCATATCACCCAAGAGTGTGTTAATTGAAACTCCACCGTTATCAGGACAGACGTAAGTGGGATACTCTAAAAACGGTTCTGTGAAAGAATGTTACTTATGACTATGGACGACTATTAGATGCTCTCTCTCTCTCACTCTCTCTCTTTCTCTCTCTCTTCTATCCTTCTATCTCTCTCTCTAACTACAAATACTTAGGTCTAATTTTCACAACTAAACTATGTATGTGTAAGGCATGATGGGAATGTAACTAGAAAAGGAAGGAAGGAAAGGAGTTATTGAGGTGATTTTAGATATTTAAAGAGTCAGTGAAATGTATTGAAAACTATTATATTTTGGGAAACTTTTTGATTCACGAAGTGAAAACTATGATAACATATGTAGGAGGAAATCTATGAGTGGTTTATTGGGAAAACGACCTTATGGAAAAGGTGCCAACACTGGCAATTAAAAGTTTTCTAAACATTCCCCTTTACCACAGTTCTAATAAAATAGCATATGAGAGAGGATAGATACCCCTTGCAAATACGTTCTAAACTAAGTGTTTCAAGTATTGGCTAAGTCTTGTAAACTTCCCACAAGGCAGAATATTAATAAACAAGCATATTATATGTTATTAAGAAACATGAATTGGAAGAGGTAAACTGGGTTTTCGGAGGTAAAACAATCTCCTTTTCGATACTGGATTGGCTTTGTATGGAATAACCAGGGTGTTGAGAACGACAAACTTCCCCCCCCCCCCCTTTCTCATCTAGAATTTAAAGAGCGTTTGATATCATCCTACCAGCAGATTGGCACCTCTGGAATTGAAAATAGTGAAAAAATACACTTCGGTTCTTGCGCTTTTAATAGTGACTTACAGCCAGAAAAGTATTTATCGGTGTAACGCGAAAAAATGGCATAGGGGATTCATTAGCCACGCTTTCGAACAGGACCCTTGGTCTATATGCTAGAGAAAGTGGTAGCGTATATTTAATACTGAACCTAATTGTATTCTGTCCAATTTGTAAAAAAAAAATAGTATAGAAGATGAATTTCACTTTTTCTTTTCAGTGTGAGTTTGTTTGAAAGGTATACGGGGGAAATGCGATGTCTTAAATCAGTATTAGCAGAAGAAACGTGACTTTGTCACTCTGTTACAGACGTGAGTGATAGTGATAACAACTTTAAAAGCTATTGCTAAATTTATGCGGAGCAAATATTCTTCGAAAAAGGAAGCTTTTCAGTACTTAAGTAGATTAATGATCTTTTAATTAAGTCCTTAATTCTTGTGGAGATATACTCAATGATTGACTAGGGCTGTTGGTCGCCTTGATATTTACTGTTAACTAATTCTATTTGACTTTTGAATCTCTTTAATTTTGATTTTTCTTAATTTTGTTCAGGCAGTGTTCCCCATGTTCAAATTAGAGGTTTTGCTCATGACATTAAACTGTATTCTTGTCATTGTCATTGTCCATTGTCCTCTCTCTCTCTCTCTCTCTCTCTCTCTCTCTCTCTCTCTCTCGTGAGTGTGTGTTCGTGCGTGCGTGAGTGCTCGTGTGTGGTGTGTGTGTGTGTGTGTGTGTGTGGGTGTGTGTGTGTTGTGTGTGTGTGTGTGTGTGTTTGGACACTAATGACGACGACGCATTACGACGACAACGGACGACGTCGACGACGACGACGTCGATGATGATGATGATTGATGATGTGATGATGATGATTGGACAATGATGATGATGATGATGATGATAGCGATGATAATGATGATGATGATGATGATGATGATGATGATGATGATGACGATGATGATCGTGACGATTACCAGAAGAAGAAGAAGAAGGAGTGAGAGAGAGAGAGAGAGAGAGAGGAGAGGAGAGAGAGAGAGAGAGAGAAGTTGATCATAGCCCTGACCGGAAAGAGTCATACAGGGCTGTCACTGTTGTTGAAGTCAAAACCAAAAGTAATTCAACCAAATTCATTCGCACACACCCTTGAAAAACATGTCAAAGGCACACTGGAAAAACTTCGTCCAAAAAACTCTTTCTCCCATAAAATTCCAGATCTGATGATGTTGATCTTCAGAAACCCAAACATTACATCAGACAGGACATCCCCGAACAAGGCCTTATGGAGGTTGCTGTTGAAGTAGTGCCTATGTCCCACATCACGCAAGTCACGGCGCTCCAAAAGAGCACGCTTCCACTGTGAGTGGCTCTCGACTTGGAATGTACCCACAGAGCCCCCTTCACCCCTCACAAGGGACAACAACGGGTTTGCCAAAAGGAGCGGCCAGGGCGCTACGGGCAAACAGCGTGCCCCCCACCCCCTCACCGCCATGCTGCTCCTGGAACATGACTAAACTCACTCTTTCAGGTTATCGAGGACTAGGAATAGTCCATTATAAGTCCACAAGTTTCACTCTTCCTGCAGAGGTCCCTGAGACAAGCCAGAGATGTGGTGCCCCCCAATCAGTATGGCAGACAGACAATCCTGCCCAACTTCTTCTTTGTGGCACTCTCAGCAACGGGCAGATTAAACCAACTCCGCTGCCTCGAACGCTCGCATTGCTGGGGGACCCTGAGCAAATCACCATGCTTGAAGCCATCTGTTTCAGAGTGGTGTAAGTTCCAACAAATTTCAGCAGTTGAGGATGCTTGAGGTTACCAGCCGGCAATGGCTACCAATGCAGAAGGGAATAAAGGGATGGAGTCCAAACAAAAGTAACGAAATTCTGTGTTTTGTATTTAAAGACCATTTCAAAGCAAGACCAAGATTGTCATTTCGGCACTGTTAAATAGAGCTCCCAGTGGAAAACGTGTTTAGAACATCTATGAGAAGGACCATGCTACACTAAAACACTGCAGAGGCATCCCTTCTGTCGTCGGTCACCAGGTCACCTGCACAAATCACACACCACTCCAAGGGGCCACATGTGCTTGTTTAAATGGGGGAGAATACACATTCAAGAAGAAAAGGAACTGGGCTAGGTCATCGAATTTCTTCTAAAACTCGAGGTCAAAACACAGTCACATGCAGGGTTCTTCGGGGTTAAGAAGTACATCCAAACAGTAGTTCAAGATAAGCCCCAGCCGGCGGCCGAAAGCAAATGACTTCCTGCCCCAGCAGCACAGGCCAAAAAACAGGGGTGGTGCAAGACTGTACCCTGACCAGAGTGGAGGTTCCCTGATTGGTGGAGGGGGACCCAGACCTTCAGGACAGGAAGGCCTGGCAGAGGCAACTTGACCGCACACCCACAGTTTCAGCCCGAAGCAGATCAAACCCCGTAAAGAATGGAGAAGGATCCCCCCCCCCCCCCCCCCCCCCCCCCCATCATCACCCTGTCCGTGTGCGCCACAACTGTCTAAATGCTCAGTTGCCACCGACATGCAGCCTCCAGCATTGAAAGTGACTTTTAAGGTCCAGGTTTTGGATTTTTAAAAAAGTGTTGAAAAATACACCCAGAATGTGGCCTTTTCCACGCTGAATATGGTATTGTGGATCCATTCAGAGGACACCAGGACAGCAAGAACGACGGAAAGCTGTTGAAAATATATAGTGTGTTGCGTTTGGGCCTCGAAAATCCAAATCCGGCCTCCTCGGCACACTATCTAGTCCCATCCACAAAAGTTTGAGTCGACGAGCGGCACTAAGAAGGCTCAAACTGCGACCAAGCACACAATTCATCAGCTTCGGTTTCTACAGAACACGACAAGTATTTGCCAATTTTGTACGCCTGACAGAACAGGGAAAAAGAATGCTCCCCTGGGACACACCTACTACCTCCCATAGATGTCAGACAGCGTGGGCCAAAATGGACCGAAACCACCGATCAGCCAGAAAGGGTTTACAACAAAAAAATAGGCAGATGACCACGAAAACCAGATTGTACAAAGGTCACAAGAATTTCCATTATCCAAGTGGCATCTTAGATCCCTTAAGATCGAAAAAGATTACTAACCACATGTTGTCTAGTTTATGAATCGCTGCAGAAGTTGGCTTCTAGACTGACCAAATGGTCAATGAATAGGGTGGAACCTCCAGAACTCGCACCGTTCATTGCCAAAAAGGTCATCTGTTTCAAGCCCTCCACACCAGCTGGGACCCGGCATCCCTCCACCAGCTTGCAGATGCAGTGGTCTGAGCCACGACGACCATTTTGAGGGGTGGCAAGATCCCTTCCAGGCATAGGAATAGGAATAGGAATAATCAGGGGCTCATGCCAGGAGGGCGGAGAGCATCCTGCGGTTGTTAGATATGGTCTGCAGACCTCCAGAAGGGTCTGGAAACAGCTCTATAAGAGATGCTTCAAAGGCTGATAAATGACCGTCACCCAGCACAGAAGCAAGAAGCGTCCAGGCCCACAGAGCCGATCCCAGCTCACCAATTGAATAGCGTCAACTTGCATACCTCAGAAGCTGCATGAAGGACAACACATTAAGTACTTTCTCTCCATTGTTTGTTTTTCAAGAAAACAGCAGCTGTTTTTGAGAAGGATCAAGGTCAGTCGAAGAGCAGAGGCCAACAGATTGGCAACATCTTGTTTGTCAGTTTGGCAAACAGCTTCTCTAGTCAGGTATCAGAGCATCAGCAAGTTTCAGGTGATGAATTAATGGGAATCGGTGCTTCTCCTTTGCTGTTCTTGATGATGGTTCTCTTAGACGATTTGGGATGTCAGCCCAAAAACAGGAAGTCTTCCCAAGTCTGATGTTTTATTAAAATCAAAGGATATGTTCCTTTTGGCACGCAGTCCCTGGTGAGTTAAAGTGTTGGGAGCTGAAGGTCTTTGGAAACATCTGACGCTGAGCCGTTTGCGTTCTCATGTGGAAACGTCTGCAGTCAGAATCAAACCAATGTGTTTTTGGCAGTTGGAGATTGTTGGAAGACATCAGAATACACGTTTTTTTGCAGGCTCGCTCACACAGGTTAGTTAGAGATTTCTGTTGGGTATTCACTTTTTGAAGACAATTTAGTTTCTTTGAGCTCCTAAGAAATATTTGCAAACAAAAAATTTCCAGTTTCGCTTATTTTACTGATTAAAGTGTTGTGGGACTGTGATCGTGGTAAAGTTGTTATGACTGTGAACAATCCACAACGATATCACACAGAACTTAACTGCAGCATGAAAAACCAGTATTTCAATGATCATGATTGAGGGGGTGGATTGTGCGCAGATTGATTATTGCAGGTAGATATGCAAACGTGTGAAACAAAAAGGACGGATGGGAGGGGTAATAAAAGGGAATCGTTTTACATAAACACATTAATGATGCGAAGATAGAGGGAGCAGGGGGGATTACCTTCACATTAACATGCAAGCATGTTTAAAAAAAAAGACAGAATATAATATGAATTTACTTGTCAGAAAGATTTGCAGCCAAGAGGGGGGACAGTTTGGACATTCCTGAGTCACATTCATACAACATCACTGAATTTTTGAACAAGGTATTCAGAACTGTGCAAACTTAGAATTGCTAGAACATATTGGTAAATCTTAGTAAACATGCTAGGAAAATCAAGAAAAATTTTGGGGAAGGAACAATAAAAAAAAAAGCAATTAAAAAAAAACCCAAAAAACCAACTATAACCTGGCAAAAAATTTTTAAAAAAAAATACTTTTTTAAGGGGGTTAAAAAAGGGGATTCAAATAAAAGGTGACGAATTGAGATATTCTCCTGACATATACACGCTATACCTCGTGAATATTTTGTATTCCATGTATTTAACCGTAATTTATGAATTAATCTGGCTAGATACCTTGGACATGATGGCAGGACGAATAAATTCTCATTAAGATGTTTCTTCCGCATATTCTTTTCCAATCGCTGGATCAATTCATGCGGAGAAAAATTTAAGACTTTGTTGAAGGGTGTTTCAAAAATTGTACAGGCTCCCTGTTTTGCCAATTTGTCTGCTAATTCATTCCCTTTTAAGCCACAATGTGAAGGAACCCAGCAAAAATCAACTGCTATACCTCGGGAAAGTAAACAATGTAATAGATGCTTAATTTCAAAAAGAATATCAGTTCTAATTTTAGAGTTCCAGTGCTTTAATGATTGTAAAACTGATTTTGAATCAACACAAAATAGCACACTATAAAATGATACTGGCGTGTCATATAAGATATAATTCAGAGCTTTCATAATTGCATATAGCTCTGATGTATAAATTGAAAATTCTCTGCCTAGATAGAAAGACTTTTGCACATTTAAGGATGGTATAGTGAATCCAGCACCACTGTCAGACGTTTCCATTATTGAACCATCTGTAAATATTTTTAAATGATTTGGATAAGTCTTTTCGAGATGTTCTCGAACTTCATTTACTAGAATATTTACACTGTCATCTTTCTTCAAAGTAGTATATTCATCATCAATTTTTGCGTTGAGATGCTCCCATGGGGGCATTTGAGGAAAAATGGGAACCTCCGAAATTGCATCAATATCAATACTACATTCTGACATAAGCTCACAAGTGAAATTTCTAATTGGCTCTATGTATGATATATTTTTAGACCTTTTGGGGTATTCCTTGTTGGAATCCATAAGAATTTCATCAGTAGCAGAGTTTTTTACAGATAGGCCTCTTACAACGTATTTGGACACATCCAACGTTCGTTGTTCATTAAGAGGTAAAATGTTTGTCTCCTTATAGCATTTCATTGTGTTTGTGTGCACTGGAACACCCAAAGCTAATTTTAAAGCTTTACTATCTAAGCTTTGCAGTTTCTTTAAAAGGTAGTTAGATGCCGAGAAGTATACTTCCTGTCCATATATTAATTTTGATCGGACTAACGATGTATATAAATGTAAAAGTGCAGTACAGTCTTGACCCCATGGTTGACAACATATAATTTTGAGCAAATTTAATCTTTTCCTAGCTTTATCTATCAAATTTTCAAGATGTTTTTTCCAGTTCAGCTTCGGTGTTAAAAACACTCCTAAGAATTTGACTGCTTGCTTATATTGTAGAACATTGTCGTCAGGAATAAGGTTGTGCAGAGCTTTTGGGTTTTCACCATTATTAAAAAGCATTAAACAAGTTTTCTCACCAGATAATTCAAGACCGTTCTCTTTCATGTAAGCAGATAATCTGTCCAATTCTCCTTGATACATTGTCTGTACAAATTTTACTGCCCTTTTATTCGAGTGCTTCCTTAATGAAGTATTAATCCAAATGGCAATATCATCTGCATACTGCACTACATTGGTGGATTTTGATAATGCCTTTGGGAGATCATGTATAAGGATCGTAAATAATAAAGGTGCAATAACAGATCCCTGAGGAATGCCCATATCTATTTTCCTGAATGGTGAATATGTTTTACCAATTCGCGTACATATACTTCTTCCTTCTAGAAAGTTTTTTTATATAATCATACATATTCCCAGAAATACCAATATTTTTCAGTTTATACAATAATCGAGCATGCCAAACATGGTCGTATGCTTTCTTTACATCAAAGAATGTAGCTAATGTACTTTTTCTGCGTGAAAATTGCTTTTTTATATGAGAAGTTAGTTTCACTAAATGATCAGTTGTGCAACGCCCTTTTCTGAATCCAGCTTGCTGGACTGGAATAATGTCATTTTTTTCACAATAATATAATAGACGTGTTTGTACAACTTTTTCAAGAAGTTTACCAACATGGGATGTTAAAGCAATGGGTCTATAGCTATTTACAGATGTTCTCGTTTTACCTTCTTTTGGTACTGGTACTACCACTGAACTTTTCCAGATTGTAGGAATAGTGCCGTACGTCCAACATTTTTGGAACAACGAATGTAGTAATATTTTCCACGAAGAAGGCAAGTGACGAAGAAGCTCGTAAGAAATACCATCTAGGCCCACTGCTGAATCATAAGATGTAATGGATTCTATCGCTTCAAGAAGTTCTGATGATTGTAATGGAGAATTTAAGTAGTTATTATTGTCTGGTATGGGACTCTTATATTGTTCTTTTTGTTCCTTTTTTTGTCTATGGTACTTGATTTCTGCTGGAAGATTTACAGCTCGACTATTTTCCGAAAAGAAATGGGAGAAAGCTTCCGCCTTATCCATTGTGCTTGGAAATTCTTTTGTTAATTTTACAGGGTAAGCTTGTGTTTTGTAACAATTTTTCATTTGTTTTACTTTTTTCCAAACTTTAAACATATCCTTCGATTCTTTTACTTCGGTCTCACAAAATTCTGCCCAGTATTTCTTTTTAGCTTGAGCAATAATTTTATTACATTTGTTCTTTTCTTGCTTCATAAAGACAAAATTTTCTTCTGTCTTATTTCGTAACCAAGCCTTGTACTTATTCGCTTTGATTTAACAGCTAGTCTACATTCTTCCGTCCACCATACATTACCTATATATTTACCAATCTTTTTAAATTTACATTTAGGGATAGAATGCTCGGCTGCTAACAGTATGACTTTGCTGAAATTAGAATAAAATAAATTAACATCATCATTCTCAATAAATGTTGTGTTATACGATGCAAGAAAAATCTGGTAGGCATCCCAGTTGGCAAGTTTATAATTAAACTTTGGAATTTTGTCTTCGATGTCTGTTACATCATTATTTATGTCATCATTAAAGATTATAGTAATGGGGAGGTGATCACTTCCCAAACAATCTTCTCCTATAGACCAACTACAGTTTACTGCAATGCTAGGTGAAACTAAGGATAAATCTATCGCGCTAGGTTTGTGAGTTGAAACATCTGGAATTCTTGTGATTCGACCATCATTTAATAAAACTAAAGAGGAATCAATAATATTTTCAACGAATCTGTTGGATGAAACTTTAGAACACCCAGAATCCCAAAATGGTGCATGAGCATTAAAGTCGCCAACAATGATCCATTTCTTACTTGTTAAATTTGTGTTCTTCATCCAGTCTCTTGGGGTCCATTAGGATAATATACAGAAAGTATATTATAAACTGAGTCTTTGTTCACTTTGATTACAGCACCTGTAGCAAATACACCTTCATCTTCCTGCGGCACCGGAAATGGAACGATCCTAGTAAATTCCAGGTCCCGTCTGATGTATAGCGCAGTCTGGACTTTTTTGTTTGATTCACTGACTGTGTAAAGTGGAGGGTAGAAATAATTCTCCAAATTTGGTAGTCTGTGCTTTTCCACATTCAGAGACTGAAGTGCTAGCACAGAGTGGTTTCCTTCCAGAACATGATTTTCAAAAGATAATAAATTACTGGGAAGTGATCTGGCATTCCATTGAAATATTTTGAAACAATCATTTTGCTTAGCTTTCATGGCAGATTGCAAGTTGTAACATAACTGCTGTTATGCAAATTATAGGTTTTCACGGCACATTCTCCACCAAACAAGATTGATTGATATTGAGAGTGACCTATTACAGTAGTAATAAAAACGAAATAGCCCACATTGGGGAACATCATCTTCTTAACAAATAAACTATACATTCAAAGAAAACACGAAAAGAACAATGTCATATAAACAATAAACCAATGTCTGAATAGCGCACTACTAAGTATACTGACTATGAGAACGATGAAGGCTATGAACACTCGTTATTCAGGGAACTTGTATGTCTCCAAAGTGCAGGTCTGACCTCAATTAACACTTGCAATGATGAATGTGGTGTGCCTTCACAAAACAGAATATCCAGGTATATCTAACACACAAGCCAACATAATGTATACATTTATACACAGGCATACATACAGCCACACACAAAGACTCGCGCGCGCACACACTCACATACACACGTTCTCATCAGTGCATAACGCACACACGTACGCGCGCGCGCGCACACACACACACACACACACACACTCACTCACACACACACACACACACACACACACACACACACACACACACACACACACACACACATTCACATATTAACTACAGCTCAAAATATACATTGTCAAGGCAGTCACCAGTGGGGGTACCAAAAACCCCTCCAGTCAAAGAACCCCATATGCGGCTGAATGTACGATTTGGAACGTCGCTTGGGCTGATTCCAGAAAAGACCGTGAAGATGTCTGCCCAAGTTTCCGGCCAGCACTGACGCTCCTCGTTGGTTGGGGTGAAGCTGATCCCGGAGACCTCTCGGCTGCAGGTTCTCGTGGCTGATGAAAGAGATATTCTTGTTCTCCACCAGCTCGGCAAACACCAAGGCGTTATAAAGGTCTCTTTTTGCATTCAGGGAAGGATCTTTGACTGGCGAAATTTTGCTAATAACGACTTTCACTTTCTGATGCTCAGACTGTAACTTGCGCACGGCAGCAACAAAAGCTTCACTGGCAGCCTGAGGGGTCTTGTTTCTCAGGGTGTTGATGCCACAGTGCAACACGACAGCATCGAGTTCTTGGTAAGCGTTTATAGCAGATCTAGCAGCTCTTTCAATATCATCCATGGACAGGCATTTACGTTTGATGACACGAAGTCCATAGGAAAGACCAAGCCTACGTGCCTGCACCCCATTCAGTACAGAATCGTGCAGGATGGCAATACCAGGAAGATCTTTTTCTGTCTGGAGGTACTTTTCAGACTTTGATCCAGCATTTCGAACTTCAGTAATGACTTTTTTATTTTTTTGAGAGGATGACGCCGACGGCATTACGTCATCGGAAGTATTCGCATCAGAAACCGCGTTCTTTTCCCTCACCGCAGGCAAATGGGTGGTTTTGGGCTTCTTTGCCCTGCTTCTGTCCTCTTTCATCGGCATTTCAGGCAAGTCTTTATTCAGTGGAAGGGTAACACTAGCTGATGTTTTAACAGCATCAGAGTACAGCATATTCTTCTGAACGGGCTGCACTATTTTTACCGCCCCTTTCCCTTCCGACACATGATCTTTTCTCAAATTCACAATAATATTGGACAGGTGAGCTATTGTTGTTTCCAATGCTTTGACTCGATCGCATAAAGTGTCAATGGTTGCACTTACGCACGACGGATTTTTACAAATCGAATCAGCGCCGGTGTTAGTGCCGGGTCGAGTAGGGAGCATGCCGTTATAAACTTCGTCCAGTTCTAACACTTCAGTAGAGGTCGAAGCATCCTTCTTCTCATTCTTGCTTTGAAGCTTTGTCTTCTCCTTGTTCATTGAACATGTGTCTGCAGGAGTCTTAGCTGACGTTCCTCTCATAGGCTGGAACCTAGTCTTGGTCATTTTCTTTCCATTAGAGAACATACTGTCCCAGAAGAAGATTAGCCAGTTGTTGACGTCGCCATATTGCGCAGGAATCTCGTGTCGAGTTATGGAGTTCAGGCATCCAGTCTCAAAGTCGTAGGATGACGGTTCGCTCCTGAGAATTTTATGGGGAAAAATCTGACTGTAAGCAGTCTTTGCTATAATTAGTTATGATGCTCTTTGAATTTATTTATGTATATGAAATCCGTTTTGACATGGTTAAAGCCCTGACATTGGTTCCCATGTTCCCAGTATGACAATGCTTTATCAGTCAAAGTACCTTTTCTAGAGTCAGAAGGCACTTTTTCTTTCAGTGGGTGTTTATTAAGAGACTACGAGAAACTGTAATGCAATATTCTCGCATATGTGAAAGCACAATACATTCAATCTTGTGGAAATAAACTCGATACTTTAACAATATTTAAATAGAGTACGATTGGAAAGAACCTTGAACATTTCAAATAATTTTAGTCAATGGTTGCATGAGCATAATTCTCTTTGATATCTGTATATGTCCATCAAGTCGGATTCACTGTTAAAGTGAACCCATTTCTCGGTTTCGCTTTAATGAAGGATGCCAGAACTTTACTTTACGCTTATGTTGTGCCACCGAAGGCCTTAGAAAGCACACAATTAACCTCTGTCACTTTTTTCTCAAAATGTGCCTTTGCATGGGGATGAATTATCCATTATTCTCCTATACTGGAGTATGACATTATCTGAAGGTGACTGGTAGTAACACATGCCACTTAATTATTTAGGTAGTAGCTTGTACGTCACCTAAGGAATGCACCAATAATCTAAGTTTTGTCTAAATTAGAATTAAGGATTTGTTGTTGTTGTTGTTGTTTTCTGTAATTTAATATCGTGGCGTTTACATGGCATGTCAGTGAAAACAGTATTGTGAGTCTGTTCTTAACACATGTCTTACCAAGTTATGTTTCAAAAACATTCTGTGAGCTACTGTTTTAGGCTTCCATGGAATTGTGTCGAACAAAGTCAATTAAATTATTGTTGAATACGTTAATTGTTCTTGTCCTCATAACTAGCAAGTCAGTTAATGCAAGAGTGTATGGAAGAAAAGTCGATCTTGTGCATATGATAGTATATCTTATCATGCATGCAAGAAATCAACATAATAATCTCTGCAAAGAAGAATGTCCTCCCCCCCCCCCCTCTCTCTCTCTCTCTCTCTCTTAACTTTAAGAACGTTCTATCCCAAATGGACAGTTGAGTTTGATCGACATCTGTCATCATCCTCTTGTGGAGCAATGATAAACCAAGTAAATATTTGTGTTCACATGACAAGGGTTTGCACTAAGAAGAGGTGTTACTATTACCTGTGCGAATTTGATTCTGCATTTAGTTCCAACCGACCTGACAAAGCAATGCGAAATCGACGAAAAGAAGATCAGGAATCAGTCACATTGACAGACATCAATCAGACATCCTTTCCACACTTCTTGCCCACCACTCGTTGCCCTAGCAGTCACTGGGTACCGGCCTCTATGGCTTGTGATCTGCAAAGCGATTGCTGGGCTAAAAACGACGTCAGTTTTCAGCCACCTGACGACGCTCTCACTGCACTGACGTCATCTTGGTGTGCCGCTCCCAACACGTCAGACTCGTTATACTTTCTGTGTTCCAGCTTTGGAGAGCGCCTGCCTTTCACGTTGGTTTGTGATTACAGTGCGGACTGTTTTGATGGCAGTGATGAGGATTTCTGTGTCCATCCGCCGTGTCCATTAGAGAAAGCGCTGCCTTGTGGGGACAGTGGTCAGGTAAGGATCAGGGATGACACTCGGGACATCATTTTCTTTTCAATAGGAATGAATCACTTTATACAGGAAAGGGAAGGGCAGTGACTTATAGGCACTGCATCATCAGTACAGTATTTCGCATACAAGTGTTGATGACCATTTCCTATTCGTCATGACGATGTGTTTTCTTCTCCCTTGATCTGTTCTTGAAGTTGCACACACACACACACACACACACACACACACACACACACACACACACACACACGCCCCTATCTCTCTCTCTCTCTCTCTCTTGGGATGATATGATATAAAAGTGTGTGTGTGTGTGTGTGTGTGTGTGTGTGTGTGTGTGTGTGTGGTGTGTGAATTCTTGTTTTTCCAGTATCTCCTTTGGATGACTGGAGTAGATCCGCGTGTACGGAGTAAACGTGCCATATATGGGACTGAGTGTTGCAAATGCGGTGTGTGACAGGGACGTTGAGCTAAATCCAGGACCTGATCATGACAGACAAGACAGTGCAAGGAGAACCACTGACAACAGACGTTCCGATTGTACCCCTCTACATGTCTGTGGTGATTCTCACCTGTCAGCAAGCATTAAACAGCAGACCCTAGACGTCATTCAGTGACAGGAAAACAGGTTCAAATCATTAGCATCTGGCATAGAACTCATGAGATAGGTTCTCACTGCAGTTAAAGCAGATATTGGTCTTTGTCAGAGTTCAATGTGATGAAATCGATGAACACTGTGAAAAATTTGAAAGTGACTGTCAAAAGTGCTTTGCTTTGCTTCAAGATACCACCACTGATATTCACAAACACTATTCAGAGAAAGCAAACATCAAAATAATACAGACCCTCAAATACAATTAGAGACATAATGAAAGAAATGCCATGACTGAGGTAGAGGCTGACAGACTGAAAGGGTTCTCCAGAGGAGATAATTTCTAAATGGTGTGCCAGCGGCAGAGGGCAAGGAGACCTTCGACTCCTGTGCCAGAGCTATGACAGACGTCCTGAACCACATAGACAGGGACAAGACATGGATAATAGATGACATTGTTTGGTGCCATCATGTGGTCCACAGCAGCGATGGCAGACCCTAATGTATGCTTGTGAAATAAAATATTTGGGAGGACATAATCACAGTACAGACAGACACAGACTATCATGACAAACTGAAGGAGAAAGGAGTAACCATGTTCAATGACCTTACCCACCCAAAAAGCCAGTATAACTGCTGAGGCCAAGAAAAAGGGCAAAGTGGCTTTCTTCAGAATCGCGTGGTTAATCGTGCATTCCAGACAACTTGATCCAAGAAGCTAAGCTGAGTTGGTGGATCCTGATGCAATGCAGGCAACTTCAAATCCGACTAAACAACAACATGACATTGTAAAAGAATTAGTTTGCAGGTCACCATGATGTACGGTGTTTTCAATACCTAGAAACTGAGAC
>JAMYXO010001963.1:0-26263 GCA_033310375.1 Conus canariensis
CCAAACCCTGGGCCTGCTTTTTTCCCCGCATCCCCTTCAACCTGTGGCTCACATACCGTTTCTCCCTTTTGCTTTTTTTCTTTTAGTCCAAACCCTTTTATGGGGCAAGGCATGTACCTGATTCCCATGTGGTTTGGGGCTCTCAACCCTTTTTGTCAGGTCATTTCAGCTTCCCCCCCCTTCCTCTCGCCCCACGACCTTTCCGCTCCCTTCTCCCCCTTACCTTCCCCACCTAAAACCTACCCCCTCTTCCCCTGTTTTTCTGTCTGCCTCTTGCTGTTTCCCCCTGTCTTTTTCTGTCGGGCTGTCTGTCTCTCTCTCTCTCTCTCTCCTCTCTCCCCTCCCTCCCTCCCACTGCTCTCTCTCCTCTCTCTTCTTCGTACCATATTTTTTTTTTTTTTCCCCCTTTCCAATTTTTGGTACAAAAAGCTAAAAATGATATGATAAATGATATATGACGATGAAGAAAGAAGAGGAAAGAAAAAAAAGAATCATAGGGTTTTCCCAAACCTATCCAAACCTGACAAAGAGCAAGGGTCGAGGGTACCAGACCCAAGTTTTTTCCTTCATTTCCCCCCTTTCCTTGCTATGCCCGAGTTGACACTAACACAAAATAGGTACCATAACCCCCACGTTTTTTTTCCCATTTCCGCCTGTCCGGAAATACTGATCATGAGACTTCAACAACCCCCAAAGCACCCACCGAAAACCCACAGTCCCTGCACTTAGTTAATATCTAAAGGGAATTTCCTTTTCTCGTCTTTTTTTTTATCCGTTTCCTAATGAAATTTACAATTTTTTTTATTTGTAAATCAAAATTTTCTTTCCGCTTCTCTGCCCTCCCCAAACCTAGTTGACTCAAGTTTAACCAACTTTTCGACCTGGCCAAATCCTAAACTGACTTTTTTTGCGTCAGGACCTTAATTCCTTTGATACTATGGACAATATTCGTGCGAGAAGCCAGAACCACTTTTCGAAAGGGCGATACCCCTACAAAGACGTGATTACTGCTTTAGAAAAAAGGGAAAAAAACAGAAAAAAAAACACCCCCCCCCCCCCCCCCTTTTTCATTTCTTTCTTTTTACCACTTTCCCCAAATTTCAAAAAGAAAAAAAAAAAAGCAAAAAAAATTTTTTTTTTTTTTTTAAACTGCTTTTTCCCCCTTTAGGGTATAATGTAAAAAGCTGTAACCCTTTTCCATTTTTAAATTCATTTAAAATCCGGGTTTGGGCTTCAGTTCTCCCCCTCCCCTCTCTCTCTTCCCCCTCCTCTCTCTCTCTCTTCTCTCTCTCTCTCTCTTTTTTTCTTCTTCTCTGACCATATTTTTTTTCTCCCGGCCATACCAACACAAAAAATGACAAATAGAAAAAGAGAAAAAAAGAGAGAGGAGAGGGAAAAGAGAAAGAGAGAAAAGAGAGAGAGAGAAGGGAACGGAGACAAGACAGGAGAGAAACAGCGGTTCCCAAACTCCATCCAGAAAGGGGCTAAGACTAACGGCGACGTCCATCCCAGCTTTCTTTATTTTCCCCCTCGTCCTTGCAAGACCTATCATCACAAACCAACAAAAAGGGGACATAAACCCCCCCGTTTTTTTTTTCCCCCGGATTCGCCTGTCCTGGGGTTCGTCATGGAAATTCAACAATCCCCAAGCACGCACCAAATACCACACACGAGACTTTGTTTTTTCTCTAAAATTCCCTTTTCGCATTCTTTACTGACCAAATTTAAAAGCCATTTGTAAATGTAAACAAAAGTTCATTCCCCTTTCTGTCTCCCCCACTAACCCCGTAATCAAGTTGTTGCCCCGGGTTCACACCCCAAACCAAACGATCGTCTGCGTGACCTTTTTCTCTTTATACTAGCAAAATTTCTGAAATTAAATGCCAGAAAACCCGTTTTTTTTTTCAAAGAGGGCGATACCCAAATACAAATAAATAAATTTTCTGCCTTAAAAAAGGGTAAAATAAAAAGTAAAAAAAAAAAAAAACCCCCCTTTTTTTTTATTTCTTTTGTTTTTTTCATTTCCCGAGCAGAAAACAATTTTAAAAAGGAAAAATAAAACCGGAAGGGAATTTTCTTTTTTTTCTTTTTTATCTACTTTTTTAACTTCATTTAATAACTGATTTGTATTCTGGGCTCCTCCCTCTCTTTTCCCCCCTCCTCCTTTTCCCCTCTCCTCTCTCCCCTCCCCTTTACAACTTTTTTTCCCTTCAAAAACATATTTTAAAACCCCAGACACAAAAAAGGGGAGAGAAAGAGAGAGAGAAAAGAAGAGGGGGGGGCATTTGCAAAAAGAACATTTTTTAAAACGAGTTTTATTCCAAACCCCCCATCAAATACAACATAAAAAGCGGGCAGTTTTTAAAAGCAACAATTTACCCCAAAACCTTTTTTTTCACCTCTGTCTCCGTTTCCTTTTTCATGGCGCCAACACAACCCACAACATTATTTGCCCCCCAACCCTTCTCCCACCCCAGGGTCCGTCTTCTCGGGAATTTCTGTGGCCCAAAACTTCACAATCCCCCCAGAGCACACCACCCAAAAATTTAGTCCTGTTATTTTTTATTATTCTGAACAGATTTTCCCCCTTTTTTTTTTCGTGAATTTTAGCATTTATTGCGTATTGACAAGGGAAGGGTTTTTTTTTGAATGGAAACCACAGTATTATTTCCCTTCCTCTGCCCCTTTCGCATTAATTACAATTTGAACAACTGTACCATTGGGCAAAGCCTGGAACGGAACCTTTTCCCCACAATGCCCTTTCTGCCGTATGGGCTCCGGGGAAGTATTTTAAAAGGGAAGAAAAATACCTTAAAAAATGTTTTCCCAAAATAAATAGTGATAACCAGAAAAATAAAGTTAGAAAAAAGAAGAAAAAACAAAAAAATCCCCCAAAAAACTT
Organism: Conus canariensis; assembly: GCA_033310375.1. Lineage (NCBI taxonomy): Eukaryota > Metazoa > Mollusca > Gastropoda > Neogastropoda > Conidae > Conus > Conus canariensis. The sequence continues at coordinate 2,903 of JAMYXO010001963.1, forward strand.
TTCTCTATTTCTTTCCCTCTCACACCTTTCAAAAGACCCTTAGAATTTTTTCCAAACCGAAAGAAATTTCAAAAGGGGGATCTTAATCCCAAAGAGACTACAGCTTATATCAAATAATTGTCAAAATGGGCAAAAACCGGGGGCTTTTCCGAATTTTTAGTTGGGAAAAAAAGGGTGTTTTTTTAACCTTGGGTTTTGGGGATTTTTAAGTGTTAATACCTCATTCAGAACAAGTGAAACACCATAGGGGAGAGTAAAAATTGGGTTTTTTCGAAAAACCGGAAAAAATTCCTTTTTCTTTACGGGAGGGGGGTTTTTCAACTGGCAATTGGCCCGCCTTTATGCGCATACCAAAAACTAGCTTTCCCCAAAAAACACCTTTTATATTTTTATTTTGGTTTTTTACGAGGTGACTTTTTTGGGTGACAATTGGGAACCCGGGCTGTTTTCCTTTTATGCTCGTTTCACAAGGGTCTTGCCTAAAGGAAACTTTATCTTTTTCAGGGGGTAATCCCAACAACATCGGGGAACAATGGGGGAAAGAATTTTCTTTTGCATCTGAAAGGCCCTTTTTGATTTTAAGTCCCCACAGACATGAATACCCTTTTTATTGGGGGGATATAGAGAGGGTGATTTTTTGTTGCTAAAACCCCAAAACCAAAATGACGGGCTGTTTTACTTGGGGGACCCCCCTCCTCTCCCTCCCCCCTCTCCCGCCTCTCCTCTCAATTTTCCCCTCCTCCTCTCTCTTTCCCCCCCAAACTTTCCAGGGCCGCCTGGAAAAAAAAACCGCGAGGAAAAGGGAAAAAACTGTCTTTTGGCCCAAAAACCATTAAACCCGGGGGTTTTCGTTGATGCAAAGGGGAAAATTTCCGAACGATTCCCGGGCCCTTTTTGAATTCATCCCGGGGTTTCAAATGCAAGGAAGGGAAAGGAAGGGGGGGTGGGGGGGAGGGTGTGCATATATTGGGGTAGGTGAAAAGAGAGAGAGGGAGAATGGGGGAAAAAAGGAAAAGGTTTTTAAAAAAGAGAAGGGGAAGAGGAGAAAAGAGAAGAGCAGACAGAAGACAGATAGAAAAGCCGACAACAGACAACAGACAACAACCCCGACAACACACACACAAACACTCACACCACAAAACACCCCACAAAGCACCACACACACAATTTACGCACCTCACACCACACATTTCCCACCACAACCCCACACCCACACCCAACACACACAACCCCCACACCACACACACACACACAAACACACACCACACACAACACTCCAAAGGAAAGACAAAAACAGCGGGAAAAGTCAAATGATCAGTTATCGCAGGCAATAGGAAGGCTAAAGACCCCCTGAAAAATGCACCAAATAATTACCACCCATTTTAAGGGGAACGGGGGTATCCTATTTCTTTTTTACGGTTTTAAGCACAGACGCAGAACTCTTAACCCCAAACCCCGCGTTCCTACCTCCCCCCTTTCTGCACCCCCCCCCCCCCCCCCACCATGCCCCCAGTGCTCCCCCCCCCCCCCCCCCCCCCCCGCCCAGACAATAAAACGCAGGTTTTCTCGAGGGATGGCGGGGGTTTTCTCGGGGGTTAAAACCCGCCGGGGATTCATTCTGTCCTCTCCCCTCTGGACGGTCTGTTTCCCCCATTTCCTCTTTTTTCCTTCTTCTTTTTGCCACGCGTTCGGCCCTTTTGGTGGGGGGAAAGGGCAGGTCTGCCGAAATTCACACACATCGGGCCTAACTTGTCCTGCTCGCTCTTGCCCCCGCACTTCCCCTCAGCCCTCCCCCACTCCCCCCTCTCTCCCCTAGTGGTTTTCCGTTTTTGTGATGCCCGCCCCGGTTGTGGGGGCCCCCGCGGCTATTCAATATTGGGGGTTTTTGTGCGCATATGTATCTGGGTTCGGGTGCATTTTTTTTATCCGCGTCGTGCGTGTAGCCCTCAGGGCGCGCGCGCGCGCGTTGTGTGTTGTGGGGGTGGGGGTGCATGCCGCATCTCTCGCTTTTGAGCGCGCCCGCCGTCTTTGATTTAAAAAATTTTTATAAATAATAAAAAAATAAATTCCGATAAATAGGGGCACCATTTCCCGCAAATTTCAGGCAAAATTTTTGGGGTTCAATGACTCAAAAATATTTAATTTTAAAAAAAGCTGCCTTTATGTCTAATTTAAAGAAAAAGGGGGAAAAGCTTCAACTCAGTGTAAATAAACCCGCCAACAACAATTGGCTTGAGGGGTGAATGGGAATAAAAACTTTTTAAAATTTGGGCCTCACAACTTAACTCCAAGGGGGAAAAACCCCATGGGAAAACCCAAATCTAACCCCTGGCAGATCCCGTATTCAAAAACCGATTGTTTCTCCTCAATGCCGCGGAAAGGGGGAATTTGACCCTCGCCTTTTTGGTTTTTAAGAAAATCCCCCAAAAAAAGCTGGGTAAATACCGAGTATTTTTTGATTTTCAAAAAACCCAAACCCAAAAGGTCCACCAAAACAAAAAAAAAATCAAAAAAAAACAACACATTTCGTGAAAAGTAAAAAAATAAAAAAAAAAACTTTAGCACTCAGCCCCTTCTGAGAGAAACTCAGTTTTCGAATACCGTTATCTGACCGGGAGTTATATGTAGTGAGTTTCCCCCCCCTTTGGAGATTGCCCCCTTTTTAGACTATAATTTGCGAAGGCTCATTTAAACATTTTACTCCCTTCCCCCTAAAGCACAACTGTTTTGGCAAATTACTACCATCAGAATGAATCTTATCTCCCCCGTTTTTCAATTAAACTAAACAAGTTTTGTTTAAAATTGAAAAATATTAAATTTTTAAAATTTGGGTGTGTTGGGGGTGTTGGTGGGGGTTGTGGGGTGGGGTGTTTGTTCGGGAGTTTCTGTTTGTTCAACATCTTTTTTTTTTCATTTGTCTTTTAACGTATTTAAGCGAATTCGGGGTTGTATTTATATGTTTATTTTTTTTCGTTTTTTACTGAATTTTCCCACGCAGAATAAAAAAAAACAAACTTGCTGTTTAGTTTCATTTATGTATCTGGATTCGTATTTTGTTTCTCCTCTCTCTCTCCTCCCCCCTCTTTCCCCTCTCCTCTCCCTCTCTCCTCCCTCTCTTACCGCTTTCTCCATTCACGATCACAGAAGAAAAAAAACACCTTTGATTTTCCCGTTTTTTACATTTCTGCTTGTTTAATTTTCCCCGCTTTCCTTTCATGGTATACAGTTCCGGGAAAGTATTAGGTTTTTATCCTATAGTGATGACCCCTGTAAACAATCGTACGGGGCAAAAACCAAATTTACCCTTGAAAAATTAGACTGCTACCCACCGGGGTTTGGAAGTTTACGTGTTTTAGTACCGGTCGGGGTCCCTCCCTCCAAGAAGACTTCAGGGGAGAAAAAATTTAAAACACTTTTTGACATACCAAAGAGTCCCCCCGGGGCTCTCGGCCAGCCTTCTTAAAGTCGGGAACATACAGTTGTTCTGGGGGCCTTTTTTTTTCTTCAAACTGACATCATTTTTGGGGGCCGGGAAGCTCAGTTGGGTAAGCGCCGACTCGTATCCGGGGTTGCGGTTCGAATCTCCCCGGCCCGGGTTTCTACGGGATTTTTTTCCCAGATAAACATTTTCGACTCCTTCCCTACACCCTTTCGAATGAACATAAACCGGGGTTTCCTGTGTAACCAAGCGTAACATTTTGCACACACAAATCCCTCCCAACTTTCGAAAAGAACCCATTTGGGGCCGTTGTAGGAACGGGTTACACTAGCACCCCCCCAGGTTGAGATCGCCTTTAAATGGCGGATAAAAAAAACGGTCATACACAAAAAACTCCACTCCTTTTTTTTGGGAAAGGGGGAAATTAAACTTTCTGTCCAAAAAGGGAGGCCCCGCAGGATAATCAGCCCCCCACGCAGAAAAAAGAAGTTGCATCAGTTTGACTTTTTAGAAGACTGCGCGACAGGACAGGATCGAATGACCGTGGTTACACCCCTTTTTCCGTTCACGGGACTTATAAAATAATAAACAATCCTTTTTGGCTCATAGTAAATACCGGGAACATTGGGGTTTAACGCTGGAGACCAACGACCGAAAGTTCGACTTTAGAACCCAAAAAGCCAAACCAACCCAAGCTAGGGTTTTCTTGGAACTTCACCGCCACCTTGCGCTGAAGTGATCAACGCTAAGATTGCTCGTTCATTTCCTTGTCCTATTTTTGTATTTTGCTGAAAAGCCTAAGGTCGAACGCGCGGTTTTGCTTCTACCTTTTTGTCCACGTTCTCTTGGGGGTTCCTAACATTTGTTTAAGATTTCTTACTTAGTTGCAAAGAAATTTTATTTCGGTTTTCTAGGACAAAAAGAAAAAAGGGAAGGGAAAATTCATTGTCTTTTTTAAGGGGTCATTGGGCCCAACTTTTTTTTGGGGGGAAAAAAGAATTCACGTATAATTTCCTTCCTTTCGAATTGAAAATTTAGGGGTATTTTTTCACCGCCGGAGGGAAGGGCGGGAAAACGGTAGAGATAAGACGAGGGCACGACACGGTTAAAAAGGAGAGAGAGGAGAGAAAAGAAGAAGAAAGAAGAGAGAGAGAAAACAAAAACAGAAAAAACCCCGGGAACACAGAAGAAGAGAAGAAGAAGAGAGGGGGGTGAAGAGAAAAATCCAAACAGTCCCAATAGGAAAGAGAAAATTAGAAAACCAAATCGAATCTTTGTACTGAAATAATAGCCCACTTCGGGGTTTTTAAAGATGTAATTTTCTTTTGCAATAGATAATTCCCAATCACCCTCCCCCCCTTCTCCCCTGTCACCCCGCAGCTCCGTTTCCCCGTCCTAGGTAAACATTCAAAAACCTCTCTCCCTGTCATCCGCCGGGGAAAAACCCCCTCTTGCCTCCCCCCCCCCCCCCCAATTAAAAAGGCCGTTTGTTCTCTACTCTTGGACTCAAAGATATGAAATAAAGTCTTTTAAAAAGTATGTAGTGGGGATATATAAAATAGAAAAGTAGTAAGCAGCACAGCACAGCAGCAGAAACCACAGCACAGCACATTAAGTGGTAAAAATGATAAAGATATGACAAGAAAAGAAAAGATGAGATTGATGATGTGATGAGATATAACAACCTTTGTTTGCACTCAAAACTTTTAAAACACAAACACCACCACACAAAACCACACACACCCACCACACAAACACCACCCACCACGCCCCAAAACCCGCACGCCGCACGCATGCACGCACACACCGGGGGCCCAAACCACCACCCCCCACACAACACACCCGCGCGCGCGCGCGCCACACCACACAAAACCACACACACACACCACACACACACACCCCCAAACACAAATCAAAGCTTTGCCACTTTCCACCGTAATACCTAATTCCGAAAAAAACACTGGGGGCAAAAGAACGGCTTAATGATGCCACCTTTAATCAAATGCAATGTATTTTTTTTTACGTAAGACACAAAGAAAGAACCCTCCCCCCCACCACCGGACCCAACCCTTTCCTACTGCATCTCCACCACCCCGTACCGCCCCCCCTTTTTCTTTCCCCCCCTAATCATTTGATTGTAATACCCCACTGTGCACATTTGGGGTTTCACTTTGCTTTTGGGGGCCCGTAGGCTCGTTCCCATCAGACCTTTGTTTGCAAAATTTTTTTCCAACATCACTCCTACCTAAACGAGCGGTGTTCGGACCCCGGGGCCCTCAAGGTCGTTTCCCCCTGGCCGGGTTACGCCGGGCACTTAAACAGAAAGCATATACCTCAGACTCGAAGTGTCCCACTTTTTCATTTTTGCCACAACCTCTTTTCATCACGTATTAAAAAAAAACAAACATGCCCCTTATCCCTGCTGGAGCAGCTCATTATTTTTTTTTTTTTAAAAGGATTTTAAAAAAAATTAAAATTATAGGTTTTTATTTTTTATATTTTCCTTCTAAAGCCCCCCCAGGGGTTTAAGGGTTTTTTTAGGGGGAAAAAAAAATTTCCCAGTATTTTCCCCAAAATTTATTTTTTAAAAAAAACCCCAAAAGAGTTTCAGAGGAAATTTTTTTTTAATGACTTCAGAAAGGGAATTTACGGAAATTTTCCCGTCTTTAAAAAAAATTAAAAAATGTCGCCTTTTTCCCCGGAAAATTTTGGGTGGTTTGGGGTTTAGGGAAAAAAAAAAAAGGGCACTTTTTAGGGGGACAAGGGGGGAAAATTAAAAAAAAAGGAAAAGGAAAAGAAAAAAAAAGCAAATTAATCCCCAAAAAAAAAAACCCCCCGGAAAAAGAAAAAAAAATTTAAAAAATAAAAACGTTAATACTCCCCCGGGGAATTTTTCCCCTTTTCCCTTCACTTTAGCGAACACACCCTTCCCCCCCTTTTTTTTCTTTATCCCCCCCCCCCCTTTTTCCCCCCCCCCCCCGGGCCTTACCCCAAGCTTTAAAATTTTAAGGGGGGCTTTTCCACTTTTTTTTTTCGTTCATCTTCCCCCAGGGCCCCCCCTTCTTTCCCAACTCCCCCCAAAAACATACGTGAAAGGGGTCGTGTTTTTTTTAACCCTGTTTTTTTTTAAACCTCATTTTTTTTTTCACCGTTTCATTTTCCCCAGCGGGGATTAAAAAACCCTTATAAAAAAAAAAGAAAAAAAAAAGAAAAAGTAAAAAAAAAGGGGAAAAAAAAAAGTTTTGTCCCGTTTCCCCCAAAAAACCTTTTTTCACCAAAAACTCCTTTTTTTTCCCCCCCCCGGGGATAAACCCTCTTTAATTTTTTGGGGGGAAAAAAAAAAAAAAACAATAAAATTTCTTGCCCGGTCTTTTTTGGTCTTCAAAAAAAACCCCGCCCCCCCCAAACCTTTCCTCCCTTCAAAGATCCCGCCTCCTTCCAAATTTTTTCCCCCCCCCCTTAGTGTTAAACCGAATTGACGATACGGCCCATTCTGGTAGTGTTTCAACACTTTCACAAAAAGCCCTATTTAATTTCAAACATATTTAAATTTTAAAGGGGGAATTTGAAAAAGTGAAAAGAAGCAAATTTCTTTCATTTTTGAAGATTTGAAACCCGAAGGCCCAATTTAAAAGAAAACGTATTTTTATTGGGAAAATAAATTAATTTTTGAATTTTTAGCTTTTAAAAGTGCACGGGGGTATACTTTCTTTCCCTTTTTTTTCCCCCCCCCCCCCCAAAACCCCCCCCCCCCCCCCCAAAAAAAAAACCTTTTTCCCCCCCTTTCCCCCCCCCCCCCCCCCCCCCCCCCCCCCCCCCCCCCCCCCCCCCCCCCCCCCCCCCCCCCCCCCCCCCCCCCCCCCCCCCCCCCCCCCCCCCCCCCCCTTTTCCCCCCCCAAACCCCCCCCCCCCCCCCCCCCCCCCCCCCCCCCCCCCAACCCAAACCCCCCCCCCGTTTCCCCCCCCCCCCCCCCCCCCCCCCCCCCCCCCCCCCCCCCCCCCCCCCTCCCCCCCCCCCCTCCCTCCCCCCCCCCTCCCAACCCCCCCCTTTACCCCCAAACCCCCCCCCCCCCCCCCCCCCCCCCCAAAACCCCCCCCCCCCCCCCCCCAAACAAAAAAACCCCCCCCCCCCCCCCCCACCCCCCCCCCCCCCCCCCCAAAAAAAAAAAAAAAAAAAAAAAAAAAAAAAACCCCCCCCCCCCCCCCTTTCCCGGGGCCCAAAACCCCAAAGGGCCCCCCCCCCCCCCACAAAATTTTTCCCCAAAAAAACCCCCCCCCCCCCCCCCCACCCCCCCCCACCCCCCGGCCCCCCCCCCCCCACCCCCCCCCCCCCCCCCCCCCCCCCCCCCCCCCCCCCCCCCCCTCCTTTTTTCTTTTTCCCCCTTTTTTTTACCCCCCCCCCACCTCTTCCCCCCCCTCTTTTCCTTTTTCCCTTCTTCCCCTTTTTTTCCCCTTTCTTACCTTTTTTCCCCCTTTTTTTTTTTCCAATTTTTCCCCCCTTCCCCCCCCCCCCCTCCCCTTCCCTTTTCCTTTAAAAAGGGACTTTTTGCCTGTTTTTGGTCTCGTTCGTGGGTTTCCCTTTTTCCCCCCCCTCCCCTTTCCCTTTTTTTCCCCTTTTTTTTTTTTTTCCAAAATTTTTTTTTTTTTTTTTCCCCCTTTTTTTTTTTTTTTTTTCCCCCTTTTTTTTTTTTTCCCCCTTTTTTTTCTTTTTGGGGGGGGTCCTTATGGGAAAAGGGGGGGGGGGAAAAGGAAAAGTCCTTTCCCTTCCCCAAAACCCCCCAATTTTTCCATTTTACCCAAAAACTTTCCCCCTTTTTTTCCCCCTTCCTTATTTTTTGTTTTCTCTTCCGGTTTTTCCCCTCCCCCTCCCTCCCCCCCCTCCTTTTTCCCCCCTTTTCCTTTTTTCCCCCCTTCGGGGGCCTGCCTTTTGGGGGTCGGTCCCCTTTCTCCTTTCTCTTTTTTTCCCCCCTTATTTTTCCTTTTTCCCCCTTCCCTTTTTCTCCCTTTCCTTTTTCCCCCAACCTTCCCACTTTTCCCCCCTTTTAAAGGGCCTTTCCCTTTGGATGAAAAAACCAGTTTTCCTTTAGGGGTTGGGTCCTTAAAGGGGGGGTTTTTTCGGGCCTAAAACCAAAAACCTTCCCAACAAATTCCCGGGGTTTTTCCCTTCCCCGTAAAAGGGGTTTTTTTCCCCCCAAATTTTTTCAAAATTTTTCCCCAAAAAAAAAAAAAAGGGGGGTAAATTTTTTTCCCCCCCCCCCCCCGGGGGTTTCTCGCTTTTTCTTCCCTCCCTTTTCGGCATGGGGGCCCCCTCCCCCCAAACCCCAAATTTCCCTTTTTGGGCCCCTTTTCGGGCCCCTTGACCCCCGTCGCAGAATCCCTATATTTTTTGATTTCCCCCAAACCTGTTCCCCCAAAAATTTTGGTTTACCCCCCAAAACCCCCCCCAAAATCCCCCTAGAATGCCTCCATTTCCCTTCCCATACCCACCCCACATCTTTTTCCTTTTCCCCTCAAACTCTCTCCTCTCCTCTCTCTCTCTCTCTCCTTCTCTTCTGCGTCTGTCTGTCGGCTTCTTTCTCTCTCTCTCTCTGTCTGCCCTCATCCCCGGCCCCATCCTTTTCCCCTCTATTATCCATATTTATTCTCTCCTTCGGGGCCGGAATAGCTCATTGGTGAGAGGGGGACTCGTGATCCTGGGTTGGGGGTCCGAATTTCGGAAACAGGGGATTTTTCCCTCGGATTTAAATATTGGTTCTGACTCCATTCCCCATACATCCTCGAATGAGACTAAAACCGAGGTTCCGTGTGTGAACGCACGCACAACATCTTGCACACACGTAAAATCCCATTACAACTTCGAAGAGAAGGCCAGTTTGGCCTTTGGGTATGGATGAAACATTACACTAGCATGCACTTTCCCCAGATGGATATGGCTGCCTTAATGGTGGGATAGAAAACGGCCATACACACAAAACTCCATTGCCTGTCTATACAGGCAGTGTCCACGGGAGTATCAGCCTGCGTACGCAGAAAAAAAGAAAGAATTCTCTCCTTCACGCACTTAGTCAAAACATACACCTGACAAGAGAGAGAGAGAGAGAAGGAGGGGGAGGAGAAGAGATAGGAGAGGGGAGAGAGTAAAACCGTAGCAAAAAGAGAAAATTTTCTCAGACTTTTTCTTACCGAACTCGAAAATCAAAATACGGACATAAGAGCGGGCAGCCATCACCCCTAACCACAACTTTCCTTTTTCCGTCCACTTCTTCCCCGTCTATGACCTGAGACCAGTTGCACTAAACACACACGCCATCGACAGCCTAATCCCTGTAGTCATTCTCTGCAATTCCGGGAATTCGCCCTGTCCCCGCCAATATTATGCCGTGACTTCAGGAATCCCCCAAAGCACGCCAACAGAATACCACAAACACGACGTTGTTGTTTTTCCGTAAAGAACTCCCATTCCTAACCATATCTCCCACCAAACATTTGGTTTTTGACGTCGGCAATGTGCTGTTTCGGTCTGTTTCTTCTGTCTCCTTTCTACGTTGACACAGTTTACCGGAAATCGCTAACAACTTTCAAAACACGGCAAAATGCTAGCCTAATCTTCTGCCAATCAAAACTGTTTATGGGCCTACGGGGCGTGGGGTAGTATTCTAAGACTAAGAAAGTCAAAAGCGACTTACCGAAGACTACGGTTGTTGTAACATGGAAGGGAATGGATGCATGGCTTTTTTAAGGCGGAGGCGAAGAAAAGGGGGGAACAAAGTTACGTTTCCTTTGTTTTCTATTTCTTCCCCTTATCACAGTATCCCTTGATTAGTGATACAGGTTTCTGACAGAGGACTAAAGAAGCATTAGGAGTGGTTTTTAATTTCCTAGCGATAACTAACCTCATGTCAAGTAAGTGTAAAAATTTCAAGATGACAGCATTACTTAGATGAAAAAAATCACACCATGTCCATACATTTTTTTAAGGTTCATGCTTTACTACACGGTCAGGTGAACCATTTGGACACAGACAAAGGTTAATCTTCATGGTAAGAGTAAAGATGTTTTGAAGGTACTAATGTCCCACCTTGATCTACGCCACTGTGAGTTCATTCTTCAAGTTGGCTGGATTGCCCAGAGGATGCACTTCACTTTCACCTGTTCTTCATTACAGTTCATCAATTTTCATTAGATTTAGACTGAATGACTGTGCTGGCCTCCGCAGCTTCGGAAAGGACTGCTGTTGTTTCCAAACTGTTCGTTTTTACTGGCTTGTGAAGGGAGGCACTGTCTTATTCGCAGATATCACCTCAGTGTAATAAGGGCTGAACAGATGGGTGGTTACGGTCTTGCAGCTCCTGAATTCCCTCAAAAGTCCACTGTGCATTCCACAAAGCCGTGAAGACCCACTTTAATGTGTGCATGATAAAGATTGTACACAAAATATACAATTATAATTGTTCAGACGGTTTGTTTTTTTTCTTGGGTTTTCGCCTCTCTCTCCTCTCCCCTCTCTCTCTCTCTCTCTCTCTGTCTGTCTTCTGTCCCTTTTCCTCTCTCTCTCTCGCCCTCTCCTCTCTCTCCCCCTTACTCCTCTCCTCTCTCTCTCCTTCCCCTCTCCAGCAAATTTACCCAAGGGACAAGGAAAAGGAAACCGATCGAGAAAGAGAAATGTTGACTTTAGCCAGATGGACCCGTGGCAGGGCCGTCTCCCGTTACGCACGGGCAGATTTGCAGCGATTAGTTTTCCTGATCCTGGGGGCCGTCTAGGGCCTCGGTAAAACAGACGAGCGGTGTGGGGGGGGGATATGGAATGGCACGCACACGGGGAGGGGGAGAGAGAGAGGAGGAGAGAGAGAGAGAGAGAGAGAGAGAGGGGAGGAGAGAAGAGAGGATTTCTTCGATCCTTTTGGGGACAAGAAGAAGAAAATCCGAAAAACATCCGGGGGCAAGTGAATCAATTTATATTAGTCAATATCCGTTTACAAAAGGGGAAGATTGCTGTGGTAACTTTTTCTCATTATCTGATTAAGTGACTGGGCGGGGTGTTTTTTTTCTCCTATGCCTTGGGGAGAAGGGCAATGGTGGTAGTGAATGAGCATGCGGGGGGAAATGAAGATGAACGGGAAAGTGCACAGAGAGAGAGGAGAAGAGGAGGAGAGAGAAGAGAGAGAAGAGGGAAGAGTAGCACACAAATAAGGGTTGAAAACAAAAAGGGGATAAAACAAATAAAAAAAAAATGTGCTAGATGGATATCGCCCATTAAGTCAAATGCATGTCGTAATTTTCTCTTTAAGCGAAAGACAGGTACAACAATGCCTTAACCTCCCACATCCATCCCTCCTCTTTACCCCCAGGAAAAAAGAAACTTGGACATTTACCGCTCAGTGGTATCGGGTCGATGATGCGCGAGCTTGCGTCTGTCGGGCCGGTCTTCTCTCCTCTCCCCCTCCCCTCTCTCTCCTCCCTCTCCTCTCCTAAACCAAACTTCCCTTTTGGCCATTTAATAAACCAAAAAGAAACCCCCTCTCTCCTCTCCTCTCCTCTCTCCCTCTTCTGGGCCCGTTCTCTCTCCCTCTCCTCCTCTCTCCTCCTCTCCCGCCTAATTTAATTTTTTCCCTCGTCTCTGTCTTGTCTCCTGTCTTTTTCCCGTCGCTGTCTGTGGGTCTGTTCCCCTCTCTCCTCTTCCCTCTCCTCCTTCTCCTCCTCCTCTCCAGCCGAACCCTTTTTTGGGGCCTTTAAAATGAACCCGAAAAAAAAACCTCTCTCTGCTCTGCCTTTTGTCCCTCGTCTGCCCTCTCTCTCTTTTCCCCCCTTCCCCTCTCCCCCTTTTCCCCTCTCTCTCTCCCCCTATTTTGAATTTTTCCTGGGGCCCCTTTGGCAAAAATGGAAAAAAAAACCGGCAAAAAAAAAACACCTCTCTCCTTTCTCCCCTCTCTCCCCTCTCCTCTCTCTCTTCTCTCTCTCTCTCTCTCTCTCCCCCTCTCTCTCTCTCTTCCCCTCCTACACCTGGATCGGGCCCTTTGGGGGCCCTTTTGGGATAAAGGAAAAAAACCCTAAGTAGGAAAAAAAAAACCTATTTTTGACCAAGGACCATTGGGTTCGGGTGGTTTTTTTTTGCCCAAGGAAAAGTGATGTTTCCTGGATTTTTTCAGGTAAAAGGTCGTGTCTAACCCTTTTGGGAGGGGGGTGGGAGTGGAGGGCCAGGCCCGAAAGAGTGAAGGGAGAAAAGAGGAGAGAGGAGGGGGGAAAAGAGGGGGGGGCAAGAGGTGGGGTAATCAGCCCCACGCCCATTAACAGAAAGAAAAAAATAAACCCATGAAAAAACAAAACCCTACAACAAATTGCACGAAAATGCCCCCCCTTTGAGTCAGTGACCCCGAAAAATTTTTTCCCTTTTTTTTTTCAAAACAAAGACCCCACAAAACCTCTGCTCCCCCCTTTTTTTTACGCTCACAATTTTCCCCCCTTTCCCCCCCAACCCCTACCCCCCCCCCATCCCACCCGGGTCCAGACAACTCCCCTGGCCTGCAAACCCTCCTCCCCCCCCCCCCCCCCCCCCCCCCCCCGCCCTCGCATCCTGACATCCTCTCCCCTGGAGGAAAAAAACAGTTGACTGTATCGCGTGCGCCATTGTTGGCTGTTTTGCGTTTGCACACGTAAAACACTTCCATCCCGATCCTCATCCCAACCCCTCTGATGTGAGGACGACAAAACGCATTGTAAGTGAATGAGAAATTCGTACTGATGCAATTCACATGTTTTATTTGTTTGTTTGTTTGTTTTGCTTGTGTCAGATTGTATTGTCATAGGGCTATCTTTGTATTTATTTAAAAAATCTAAATGTGCATGCCAGTATACATGCATGTTTGAAGTTGTGTATTTAGTTTTAAGGTGTGTGTGTAGGGGGGGGGGGGGGGGGGGGGTGGGTATTTGTTTACGTTGTATTTTTATTGTCATATGATACTCTGTTTGCTTTATATGTTTAGAAACAAACGCAATAAAAGAAATTATGCAAAAAATTTTAAATAATGTGTTGGTTTTTATGTTTTATTCTCTAAATGCATGAAGAGATAACAAGAAAATATAAGAGAAAAAAAAGAAAAGATAATACTATCCTTAGTCATTTCCAATTTTGTGTTTTTAAGGGAGACAGGTGGATCTGCACCCTCCCTCACTCTCCCCCCCTCCCCCCCCCTATCTCAATACGATGCCCACCTCTTCCCCTATCCGATCCTTTCCCTGCCCCTTCCGCACCACTTCCTACACAGAAAAGCTGACAGAGTTCCGTGGGTTTTGTTCCGACGTGCGTGTTTGTGGTACTTAACCCTTTTCATCTGCCCCAGGTCATTGACCGGGTGCCATCAGCTTATACTGTGTGGCAATACTAAACATCTGATAAATAAATGAGGGGCAAAAATGAATATGGGGATGCGCCCATACACACCATAACAGATACCAGAGCCCTGACCCTCCCTTTGTAAACAGCTCCAGCTCTTCATCAGGACACATGCTTGTGATAGTTTTATTGGGACTGCCAGTCCAGAAACGCGATAATTTGACAAGCATAGGTGACCACTACCCTGTCATTGGTTTAATGACGTGTCTATCTCCATGCCTGTTGGACCAGATTCTCTTCGCTTGTGCAGTCGATACAATAAGGATGCAGATACAACACACTGGTAAAAGTTCAGTTCAGTTTTAGTTTCATCAAACAGGACCAGCGAGGGTTGACTGCCAAACCCAGTATCTCATATACATCTATATAAGAGAGATACTGGGTTCTGGCAGTCCACCCTCGTGTGTCTGGTGTCACTCACTGCATGTGGACAAGTCCATGTATGTTTCCCCCACGTCTGCTAAACTAGAGGGCCCCAACGGCTAAAGGGAAAGCAGCTAATGAAATAGATGAATGGATACATAAGTCAGAGAGAAGTTAGGAAAGCTTGTTCTTTCAACTTTGAAGCTGCAGTTTTATGATTCCTTCCTCCCAGTCAGACGAAGTACAGCTGTTTACAAGAAAAGGGGTTTAAATGAACAAAGAAGTGAGAAAGAGGACGTTGGTCGTTTCATTATGTCGCCTAGTGCAATTTTCTCTACAGAGAGAGAGAGAGAGAGAGAGAGAAAGGGATAGCTAGCACTGCACCACACGTACGAGACCAGAATAGATTAAGAATTTAACAAGAAACTCCCGTTCATATAGCATGTCCAGCGAATCGAACACATCCTCTTTGGACTGCCAATGTGACTTGCAACACCTTGGCCATACATGTGCCAGTAAAACACAATAAACGTGATGGCCAGCTGCGCATATATGTTGTTAAAGTGAACTTTCAGTCACACAAGGCTGAATCTTTTAGAGATCTGCTGTTCTTTTTTTTCGACTCCAATGTTTTCGGGCACTCTTTCTGCTTCCACCCCAGCTGCCTCTATCACCTCCCCCTCCCATATATTCCACCCATTACCTTTCTCTCTCTTCTCTCTCTCTCTCTCCCCTCTCCCCTCTCTCTCTCTCTTCTCTCTCTCTCTCTCTGTCTGTGTCCCACTCCCCCCTTTCTCTCTGTCACTGTCTTTCTCTGTCTCTTTCTGTTTCTGTTGTTTGTCTGTCTGTCTGTCTGTCTGTTCTGTCTGTCTGTTGTTGTCTGTTCTCTCTCTCTCTCTTCTCCTCTCTCTCTCTCTCTCTCTCTCTCCCCTCTCTCTCTCTCTCTCTCTCCCACCGCCATCTGTCAAAGCGTCCAAGTCTCCAGATATGGAAGATCGTCTGGTCTCTAACATGAAGCACTGGAAGCCTTTACAAATCAAGACTGGCCCCAGTGAGGCTATGAAGCAGACAGAGAGGCCCATCTTTTAATCATGAACTCCCTTCCCTTTCCCGTATGTGGCAAGTTTTTGGTTCAAATTGCTTGTGGATGTCGTGGCAAAGTGAGTGGTTTTTTTCAATACCCTTTGGAATCTAGCAAGCTCTGGTGACTTGATGGGACGCAAAGTTTGGGTGGGCTGTGGAAGGAATATTGAGATTGGATTGGTTTCAATCTTTTGTTTGTGATCGCGCGCTTGACTGAGAAACACGAGAATTTCGAGGTGAGTTGACGTTTGCATGGCTGTCTGCACTTGTTTTCCTGCTAAAGAAGCTGGACTCTGCCAGTCTCTCTCTCTCTCTCTCTCTCTCTCTCTCTCTCTCTCTTCTCTCTCTCTCTCTCTCTCTCTCTCTCCCTCCCTCCATTCCTCCTTACCCCTTCTCTCTCTCCCTGGAATGCTACGACCGAACTTTTCAAGAGCCATTTGGATAAAAAGGGAAACAAAAGAAAAACAGAAAATGAAACATCGCGTAACCAAATGGACTATTAGGTCTGGGGGCTGCCGTTTCACAGGGAAGGACCATGATGTTTTCCTGGTATGTTTCAGGCAAATGGTCTGGGTTGTTTCGTCTGGCATCTTAAGGGCGAGTGGGGTAGGGGGCAGGATGGTCAGGAGAGGGAGTGAGAGGACAGAGAGGGGGAAAGGGTAATTGATCAGCTCACGCCAATTAACGGTAAAAGATAGGGACAGGCCCAAAAAAAAAAAAGAAACAAAAAAAAAAAAAAAAGAATGTGCATGACAATGCCCGCCATTAGTTCAGTGACGACCGTGCAATTTTCTTTTCACGTTCCAGACAGAGACAGACGAATTCCCTGCTCCCACATCCCATTATTCTCACTACTTCACTACCTTCCCTTCCCGCCCCCACCCCATTTGCTCCAGATTCCTGCTCTAGGCCTGTAAAGCTTCTATCTCCTCCCCACCCGCCTCCCATTGGCATCTCCTCCCTGGAGAAAAAGTTGACGGTATTGCGTGCGTCGTTGTTTGGGTGGGTTTTGAGTTTGCAGTGCAGTGCTTAACCCAAGGTCCCCTACGCTTGCAGAAAGAACTTGAGTTTTATGCCTTTGACATGTAACTTTATACAGTGATCAGTGGTTAGACAGTGGGCCCATACTTGTTTAGCTATGGGTTTCAGCTTTTTTGTGCTTTCACCCCCCCCCCCCCCCTCCTACCTTGCCTTAGCCACACGCACACACCTCCATCCCAATCCTTATTCCAATCCCTCTGTCATGGGAACGAACAAACGCGTGGTAAATGAGTGAGAAATTCATACCGATACAGTTCATGGTGGAAATGAGTGTGCCAGTATACATCAAGTTTGAATGAAATTAAGTTTATATAGTGTTTTTTTTTCTTAAGTCAGATTGCATTGTCATATGATACTGTGCTTGATGCTGTGTTTAAAAAAACTAAATGTCTATGCCAGTATGTATGAATGTTTGAATGTATGTATTTACTTTATAAACTATGTCTACCTATCGATCTATCTGTCTGTTTTGTCCCGTTGGTCTGTCTATATTGTTCTGTTTTGTTTTGTTTTGTTTTGTTTATGTCAGATTTTATTTCCATAAGGCATGGGTTTGAATGTTATGCTTAGAAATCTAAATGTCTGTGCCAGTATGCTACGTGTTTGAAGGAATGTATTTACTTTTTTGCCTATGTCAGATTATATTGTCACATAGTACTGTGCTTGTATTTCATGTCTAAAAAAATAAACAATTTAGAATATTTGCAATAGAAATATATTTCTATGTTCATTCTCCAAATGCAGGAAAGATAAAAACAAAAAAATATCAGAGAAAAAAAAAAAAAAGGAAAAGGTCATACTGACCTCATCCCCTTTCAGTTGTGTCTGGCTCTTCAGAGAGACAGATGAATACATTCCCTCTCCAACTCCGCCCCCACCCACCCACTCTCTACGCCATGCCGACCTATCTACCTAATCACTCCTTTCCTGGTCCCTTACGCACGCACATTCCTACACAAAAAGCTGACAGAGTTGCGTGCTATTGTTTAGACGCGCGTGTTTGTGGTGCTTAACCCTCGTCATATATGACGCAGGCCTTTGGACGGGTTTGGGGGCCATCGGCTTATTTCTGTTACGATAATACTAAATATCTAATATAAATGTGGGTTGCGCATGCACACAGGAACAGATACCCGGACCCCTGACTCAGCTTCTGTGAATATTCCATCTCTTTATCAGGACCACGTTAGTGATGGTCTTACCAGGATCGTCAGCCACAAACGGGGTTTTGTGTGTTGAGGAGCGTAGGGGGTACTTCTCTATTATTCGCAGTATCACTGGTTTCATAATGTTTCTCTCTCTCTCTCTCTCTCTCAACGAGGTCAGCCAGTCTGACCCTGGGACGGGGCGCCGTGGTGTGCGTGGGCAAAGGTGGGGCGGACGAGTGGGCATGGCGACGCAGTCTACACCGCTTCTTGTCACCCCCTGCCAACAGAGCCCTGCCAATGACGCACGACCAGGCGAAGTGCACGGACGACTACACGGTAGGACAGGCCGGATCATCTTTAGGAAGTGACATTTCTTGTTTACAATGTGGAAAACTTATACAGCAATGTTAATGACTTTTCTTTCATGGATTACATTCGAAGTTTGATGTTGCGTGCTTGGGACAGAGACTTTTGTTGATAGTTCTTTGGATTTCAGTAATATTCTTCAAGACTTTGTTAAGTTTACTGCTCCAGCAAAAAAAATTGTCACATCATGGAAGACATTCGGGTGGCGTTCTTCGTTTAGTGCGCAAATCCTTTTCCAAGATATATTCAGTAGTCAATGTTACTTGTGAAAATGTTGTGGCCATACGGATTGACAGATGTGTATTTAACTCGGATAGAGATGTTTTTATTGTTCGCATGTTATGTTGTCCCTGAAAATGGTCCTTTGTACAATTCAATGGAAATCAAAGAGGGGATCGGGGAACTTGGAAGAATGTATCTTAAAGGCTACAGAAAATGAAAACCCTAAATGTTTTGATAATGGGTGTTTGGCGTCATATACTTACCATGTCAGACCATAGCATTCAACGGCAGTTAGCCAGCTCTGTCAGGCCGAATTTTTTCCGTGGCCAATGCAGTCATAAGACAGTCACGTGATGTCACCCCCTTCCGGCCCCGGAAGAAGCCAGTGTCAACTTCCTTAATCTTTCATCTTGGGCCTGCCGTAAAAGCAAATAAGTCTTGTGTTTGTCTGCCTATACTTCCCTTTGGTTAACTTTGCTGTGTTTTTTCTTACTTGTTTCAGTTGTGGCTTGCAAATGTGAGGTTTTGGTGGGGCGTATTTATCAAAAGATTTGTCTCTTTTACCGGCACCTGGGGAGCGTATTTTTAAAAAGATTGTCTCTTTTTACCGGCCTCCCCCTTTGTTACTCGCGATCGTGGGCACCGCTCCCGGGGCTGTCCCCCACCATATTGCCGACCTCGGGTTCAGCACGCATTTTTTTCGGGTTCCGGTTGCATAACCCTGATATTTTTCCGTGTGGGGCTTTTGGTGGGAGGTTTTATTAAAAGATTTGTCTCTTTTACCGGGCACTCTCGGGGCGTATTTTTTAAAAGATTTTCTTTTTTACCGGCACTCCGCGATTTGTTACTCGCGATCGTCGGCACCGCTCGCCGGTCGTGTTCCCCCACCTATTCCCGAGCCTGGGTTCAGCACGCATTTTGTGCGGGTTCCGTTATTAAGGTTTAGGGCTCAATAACTTCACACCTGTACTCTTTCCCCTTTCACAGGTAAACGTGTTCGAAAAGACCCCCTTTTCCCGCCCGGCCTGGGCCCAGAAACGAAGTGGATTCACCCTCAGGGGTGACCCCACAATATCGCCTTCCACAGGACGGCTCAGTCTCTCTCAAGTTCCTTCCGGGGGTTCGACATTTGGGGAAAGGGGGGAAAAAAGATGGAGACATGGACCTTTGCCCCTCCAGGTGTCTCGGGTACTACTGGGAACGCACACGCCCAGGCGCTCCTCCCAAGACGACTCCTTATCTCCCTCAACCCCAACAATACTAGAGATATCTCGGCGGGAACTATCCCCAAAGGTGGCTCTCCAAGACGGTGAGATCTACCTACGCTCAGGCGTACAAGGATCTCCCTGTCCTATCACCCAGGGCCCACGAGGTCAGAGCACGGCCACTTCCACAGCGTTCCAGTACTCTGTCCCCGTGCGCCACCTGCTGGAGGCAGCCTACGGGCGTTCGGAAAACCCCTTTCATTAATTTTTACCTGAGGGATATCCGCATGACCAAGCTGATGGGTCTAAGGGGATTTCCTTGTGGCGGCCAAATGCAGCCATATCGGTCAACCCCAAGAACCACTAGGGCGCTCGCCCTCCTCCCGATTCCTTTAAATTCTGCTAGGTTGAATGGTAAAGTATATGACGCCAAAATGGGGGGGTTTGTGTTTTACTCCCTGTTTGGCTAGTATACTTACCATTCAGACTCTAATTCCCTCCCTACCTTCCCCTCTGGCGCCAAGGTTCTCGGGGTCACCATACACCAGGGCCTCGCTGAATGACTTATAGGAAGTTGACACTGGCTTCTTCCGGGGCCCCGGGGGAAGTGGGTGACATCACGTGACTGTCTTATGACTGCATTGGCCACGGAAAAAAATTGCCTGCAGAGTGGCTAATGCCGTTTAATGCTATGGTCTGCATGGAAGTAATACCAAACAGGGGTAAAAACAAATCCCCTTTCCTCAAAGCAAAACGGATCTGACAACCAACACCCCAAATGATGATAATTACCACCCGTATTGAGATGAGATTGTGTGACTGATGATGTTTTCAAAGATTTTCAAAAAATGTTTTGACAAAATGTATCGAAAAAAAAGGGCATTTAAAGGGGGTCACTAGGGGAAATTTCAAACGAGTTTCAAAGAAATCACGTGCGGAAAAAAGAAGAGTAGTAAAAAAAAGAAAAGAATACAAATATTTTTTAAAAACAGAAAAAAGATAAATTTACCAAGGATTAACAAAACTTAATCATCGATTAATGCCCAAAAGGGTTTTTTTGGCAAACTTTTCGGACGCAATAGAAAGTCAGCCATATACAACTCTATTACCATTGAACATGGCAAAAACCATTTTTACAATGTTTTAATGAGGGGGATGTATCATCTACTCCAGGGGAAATTATCGAGTTTAGCCATGTGGAGAAAAAACAGATGCTCAGAGGGGGGCGATGAACAATTTTCCCAGGCATGGGGGTTCAAACCAGCTTGGTAATCTAAAGGCCCGGAAAAAGTTCTGCCTGACAAAATTTTTAGTGAGATGCTGAAGCATGCCCATTCAAAAATTTTTTGATTTCTTATTATTTACTTTAATAAATTTTTTGACCTTGGGGTTTTCCCAATATGGTCGAAATCTATGTTTTTCAATTATAAAAAGGGGAAAACCAAACTGCCAATAAACGTGGCATTGCCCAACGAGTGTTGAAGTAAAGGGGATACACATTTTTAAACAAAAGAATTTTTAAAGTGGGAAGAAAAAGGAAAAAATGTAAAGAGCAACGGCTTCAGACAGGTTATAGTACCGTAAACAATTTTCACCCTATATGCGATAGTAAAAAATTTTTCATAAAAAAATCTAACTGTATGTTGCCTTGTGGACTTCAGAAAGGGTTGATTCGGAACAGAAATTTTAGGGGCTTTTGAAAAAATTTTGGGGTGTGAAAGGAAAAACGTTAAAGCTATACGAATGTTTACGATTCTGTTTTAGCAGGGACGAGATAAATTTTGTTACTGTTACTTTGAATGCCCAAGGGGGTAAAACAAGGATGCCCTTTTTAGCCCGCTCTTATTTTCCCTTTTTTTCATAAACGTTTGGAGTGTTTTGTAAGAAAAAGGAAAACAGGTATTCACTTACCCGGGGCAGTTGAAATTTTCTTATTATGTTTGCGGATGGTTATTTTTTACGTTTCTGTTATTGGGCCCAGAATCAAAAATTAGCTTTGGAAGGGGCAGATCGATTAAAGAACAGCAATTTTGACAAAACAATGAAAGGGTTTTCAGAAAGGGGGGCTATTTAAGTGACAGAGAAAGTGTTTCAGGAAAGAAGAATAAAGGTAACAAACCATACAATACTTGGATCTTTTCCAAAAAGTTGATGTTAAATGTCTGTCTGATGTTTGTAGAAAAAAAAAAAAAAAGGGGGAGGAAAATTATGAAAATTTTAAAAAGACTAAACACTTTGCAAAAATTTTATTTTTGGAAGCTTTTCGATCCAAATTCGCCTTCCTAAAATACGCAGTGAAGTGTGGGGATTAGAACAAGAAGAACAGATTGAAAAAGTCCACATGTTGGGCCCTAAAAAGATATCTGAATGTACCCCACAACACAAATAAACTGTATATGGAGAACTGGGGGTATTTTGTACGCGTTACAACTATGTAAAAATGCCTCAAAACTGGTAAAAAATTGCAACTCCCCCCTGTCGAGAAAATGTGGGAAGCCCCAAATGCTTCTGTTAAGCACGAATTGGTCACTTTTTGAATACAAAAGACTCTGATGGAAATGGCTTTGGTATTGTTTTGGGGAACCCGGGATTTTTTTTCCCAATAGGGTTTTATAACAGAATTCAAAACAACAATTTCCTGTTTTAAACAAAATTTTGGGTGCAGAAATAGATAATAAGATAATAAAAGATTTTCGTTTTCCTTTAAAAATTTTTTTCAGGCAGAAAATCCCAAAGTTTGTTCAAAAAAATGGCCCCCAAAACATTTTTGGGCCCAAATTTTGGTGAAGGGTTAGTGGCAAAAACGTAAGCATGGGGCTTAAGTTCTGAAAAATTTAATGAATATTTGCCCCTTTGGGAAAAGAATTAAAAACGAAGAAAATTTTTTTTTTTCATTGTACACTTATGCGAAAACAAAAAACTGCAGTGGGTTTTAATACCTTCATTCCCCCAAAAAAAGCTAGCGTTGCTTCTGTTAACTAATAATAATGAACGGTTTTTTTAAAAAAGGGGCTAAATACATAGCGAACCATGATGTGAGAAAAAAGATAATTGAGCAAAAAACCGGTTAACTAAAAATGACCAAGTGCGGGTGTTCTGGAGAGGGCGGGGGGCTGGGGGGGTTGTGGGCTGGCGGAAAGGGGGGGGAGAGGGAAGGGTTATGGCAAGGTTGTGTTAGGGGGGTAGGTTGGGGGGGGCAAAAGTAGAAAAGGGACGGGTGGCGGAGGGGGAAAGGGGAGGCGGTGTGGGTGGTGTGTGGGGGTTTGGGGGGTTTTGTGGTTGTGTTGGGTTTACGTTACGCAGAAATTTTTTTGCTTTTTGTATCGGTGTGCTTTGCCAACCCCCTTGCTAAAAGGGTTAACTGCAAACCGACAATTAAAAATGTCTGTCAGGTCAGTGCCTCTCTCCTCCCTCTCTCTCTCCTCTCCTCTCTCTCTCTTGGTGTTGGGGGTGGGTGGTGTTTGTGTGTGGGGTTGTGTGGTGGTGTGTGCCCAAAGAAACTTGGTTTCTTTTTGTTCAGGCACAATTTATAAAAAACTAACATTCACTATTAAACGTTCAGTTTTAGTTTTACAAGTAGGTGGGACTGCTTTGGGCAGTGAACATTCGCTTTTCCCATCTGCTAAACCGAAAAACCCCCAGGGCCAAGGGAAAAAACAAAATGGTAAAGGCTATTCGTGGGAAAGGGGTTGAAAAGCTATGGTAACTGACATGCAAGGGGCGGCATCTTTTTAATTCATCTTTTTACTCGAATTTCAAAAATACCAAAGTAAAACCCGTTTTTTTTAATCGGAAAAGCCATGAATTTTTTCTCTAATTCATTTCCCAATCATAGAAAGAATGAAATATTGAGAAAAAGAAAGTAAACAAAAAAATAATACGACCGCCCTTGGGTTTTTTCTGGCTTTCATTTTCACACAAAGGGTGTGGTTGGGTGGGGTGTGTGTGTGTGTGTGTGTGGTGTGTGGTGTGAAGAGAGAAGAGAGAGAGAGAGAGGGAGGGGGGGAGGGGTCCAGAACGCGCAGGGTTGGTGTGTTCCTGCGACTAACTTGGTTTACATTGCGACTCTTTTACTGCAAAACCCGCATTCCCTTGTACGAAGAT